>JADKXX010006603.1:0-18437 GCA_017310255.1 Butorides virescens | reverse complement strand
CCTCTGCTGTTTGCCATCTCATCCACCTTTCTGGGAACAAGGTGAACTGCGCTCCCAAAGAGGGTACGGCGAGCGGTGGTTGAGGCTGGATCAACACCTGGTGACAGAGCACTGGAACAGGCTGCCCAGGGAGGTTGTGGAGTCTCCTTCTCTGGAGATATTCAAAGCCCGCCTGGACGAAGTCCTGTGTAGCATGCTCTAGGAGAACCTGCTTTAGCAGGGGGGTTGGACTAGATGATCTCCCGAGGTCCCTTCCAACCCTTGCGATTCTGTGATTCTGTGTATTCTCCAGCTATCCTCCTTGCTCCGTGCAGGTTCTATTCAAACATCATCCTGATGCGAGACCTGTTTCTAATGCCAAGCTACACTCATGTTCCTGTACGCTGCTCCTGGACTGCCACAGGAAGCCCCGTGCAAAGACATTGAAAAAAGCTTGACATCAGGCTGACAACATTTTAGTGACTCTCTTGTAGCCATTTATGATACCTGCACCAGCAATGGCATGAATCGGAACACCGCGCTGGAGCGATCATGGCCACCTTGCACGCCCGATGCTAGAGGGGCTTGTTCACCAGCTCAGCCGGGAAATTCAGCCATCAGACTCCAACTCCGTCTGCACAGCGTATCTGAGCACCAGCGTAAGCTATCAGTTCCCTCACGGACAGCACGCAGCCAAATCGAATGGGAAGCAGGGATATAGGGAGTGCCCGCAAACGGTGAAAAGACACTTCATGCCAAAGCACAGACACGTGCTGGTCCTACAGAGAGTGAGGCTGGGGATGCATCTTCCCCTGACACCCCTGCAAAGCTCCCCAAACTACAGTTATCAAACATTTTAATACCTACCATAATTTTCCCATGCTGCCTTTCCAAGATCGTTGCTGTTACCTGCTTTACAGCTGGCGTAACAGCAAATGAGCACACAGAAATTAAAATGCACTCAAACCAGACGAGCCATAAGGAACCAGAAGGATTTTATTGGCTTTTGGGGCCTAAAACAGAATTTTTTATTTTTTTTTTAAAGAAATCTAACCCCCCTTGCCTTCATCCCATGCAGAGGTGCAGCACGGCATTTTACAGAGACCAGCAGGCACCTCTGCAGCAGGAACCTGGAATTGCAGTACACGTCTCCCCAGACACACAAGACAGGGTCACCAGCTCCCACTGCCTTCTGAGATTTCGCAGTGTTTGTTATTGGGTTTTTGATACTTGAGGCTGCTGAGGTCAAGCGATCTGAAATTCTTGGGGGTTGGTTTTTTTCCCCAGTGTCTGCTACTAGCAGTCTTACTAAAATGGCTGCAAGAATAAATCTTGCAGAATAAATCTTGCAAAAAGATCCCTGGAGAAGTTCAGGCAGCAAAAGGTAGAAGGGAAAGAAAAGTGCAACACTCAAAAAACAATACAGAATTTTAAATCATGAGACCACTTGTTATTTGAGGGGAAATTTATCCTGGAACAGAAAAGGGTAGCAAAACCATCAAGAATATAAGATGTGGCTACGGAGAACAAAAGGTTAATGTAAGATATGTTACTCAGGGGATACTGCAAGTAGGAAGAGTGATTTTTGATTCAACTTTTTAGCTGGTTGTGCCAGATTATTACCTTGAAAGGTATGAAATTCCGCCCCAGGGAAACGTGCAATTGCGGTGGGATGGTACGGATGCGCAGGGCTCTTGCTGAAGTTCTGCACACGACTCCTGAGCCCTCCCCAGTTAACATCATTCAGTCACCGTGAAACCATTGCACCTCTCCCCCTTTACAAGGCATAAAAAGTTGTTTCTCCCATCCCCTCAGTTGCTTGCCAGGGAGGACAGGGTGACACACACACAGAGCCACCAGCACTTGAAAGCTTCAGCCTAGGCTGGGGGAGCTCCTTACTGTCACCGCAGTACAAATAAAAATAAAGTTTTGTCAAATGGCTTGGCCTGGCATATTTGTTTTCTTCCTTTAAACCAAGCAACTCGTGCTAATCTGCAGCTAAATCCCACAGCACAGGAAGCACTGCTGGCATCCGTAAGGAAATAATTCCTGTTCCAAGGGACAAATAAGATCTCATCGACAACATCCAGTGTCCTACCCTTATCTAAAGGAGTCTCGGGCTCTGCTAAATGGACAGGAGTCCTTGTTTTGAACGTTATTTTGAGGCTGGCCCCAGCTACAAGCTGCCCATGGAGGAACGGGCTGGTTTTCGCAGGGTGATGTTTTACAGATAATACAGCACTGCAGCTTCTGGGGCACGCTGCTCTGAAGAGCTGTTTTTAATAAACCGGAGCAAGCAAGGGACACAGGACTCCCAGCTCTTGGGGCATTCCCCTGTGATTTAAGACCAGAATAACCCGTGTGCACATGGGGGCAAATCAAAGCCCACCCTTGGTCACGCCTCGGTGTGGCAGCAGAAGGGCTGGCAGCAGGACAGCGCTGGCAGCCAGAGCTCCCCAAGCCAGCACCGCATCTGGATTCCAACTTTCTTTTAATACTACAGGCTAATGGGGACAACCTCGATGAATTGCTGGAGCAACAGAAGCGCCGCCCTGAACTCTGACAGTGATGGTTTGCTCCTGAATCAGCAACAGGGATGAGTTCAACTCCAACGGAGAGGCTGGGCATGCAAAGACAGGGTGTCAAGCCCAGTCCCAAAGAGAGCCGCCCTGCACTGCCTTGGCCACTTTGGCCAAGGAGCAGCTAGACGGAATAGAACTGCAGAAGAAGAATAGAACTTGCAGAGAAGAGCTGGAGGCATATAGCATGGCTGGTGGGATCAGAGTTACCCCAGAGAGCAGGTCTGGCAGACTTCTGACAGTCCTAGGACCTCTATGGCCCTTGCTGCTCTACCTGAGAGGTCATGCCTGGCCATGAGGGAAATTAGTCCAACAGCTCAAGTACAGGACTGTGATTTCCTTCTAATTTTAGGGAGCAGGAGAATGAACGGGCTGCTTGAGAAGCACCTTGGTCCTGGAGGCCAAACCACCCAGTAATTACAGAGTCTGCTTGCTGCAGAGCTACTGGCCTCCAAAGCCGTCACGCAAACACCGCTTTCCTGGCACCACAGGACTGGTTGCCTTGACCTGCCATGCCCAGTCTCTGGACTGGGAGAGGCTCTTCACTTGCCAGGTTCCTCCGAGTGAGATGGTACCCACCACCCCAAGGGCAATCATAGCTTGTGTGCTCCACCGCAGGACTGATAACAGAGCCGGGCTTCACTTATCCAGATGCAGAGCAGTACCGAAGATGCAGCCATGAGCACCACGACAGTAAGAGTCAGTGTCTTGACCTTACTTTCCAATGTCTTGAAAGTGTCCGTACACCAAAAGCCCTGTTTTCCAACACCCAAGCTTTAGTACCTGTGGCAATTAAGACCTTCAAGCCAAAGGTCTTTGCTAGGGGGAAAAGCCAGCCCCAGCATCTGAAAAGCAAGTCTTTCCCCACAAACCAGATAAAGCAATGGTCACTTACCCATGACTAGAGGTCCTGATGAATGCAGAAGCCTACCACAATCCTTCTCTCCTCTGAATTTTGAGGCTATTAGCAGCACCTGAACTCAGACATATCCCATCCTCTCCCATCTAACTCTGAATTTACATAAAAGTAATAAAGGCTTTGTCCAGCTGCTGGAAGGCTCAGCCAGGCTCACTCCCTTTGAAGCACAAGCTTCATCCAAACCTTTCTCAAAAGAACTTATTGCCATGAAAATGTTCAAGATTACTTGTTTTGGTCAACACAGTCATTTTGCTTCTTACCTAAATGCAGGGCAGGGATCGACATTCTTCCTCCCTCCATTTTTATTCTCTGAAAATCCAGAGTTTTAAAATCAAGTCAGGAGAAAAACCGCAAAACGCTTCAGCTTCTGTTTGCTTCCCAACTTTAATAGCTGAGAGATGCCCAACAGCTCCGGGGACTCCACTGCTGTGCTCATGCCAGAGCCAGCAGCATGGCAGATTTGTACGCCGCTCTGATCTCTGCCTTTATTTTAAATTGCCGCTGCATCTCAGCTCACCTTCTGCCCAAAACAAGCCCAACAGATTTCCCAGGGGGTCTCCTGACTCACCAGCACATTTTCCTTTTCCTCCCAAAAATACGTTGTGACAACAGGGATTTCATTAGTTTCCCCTTAGTTTCAGTTGGTCAGCAGGGACCTCAGAGACTGGTGGCACTTGGGAGCTTCCCTAATGATGCACTGTTCATCCTATTTAGGACGAAGGGAAAGAGCATTCATAGGAAACATCTCACCCCTTGATTTCCTTGAGTTTTCCTTTTTCATTCTTGATTTCCTGAGCACGGCAAGAGAGCAATTAGCACGCTGGTCTCTCCAGCAGAGACATCTGTACTGAGATGTCCTCACACGCTCACATCATGTATTTACACACCGGGAATCAGGATTCCAGCTGTAATTCTTGCAGAACAGGACAGACAGAAGTTTTACTCCAATTTTCCTTCAAGTGCTCCAGTACTGCCCTTTTCCAAACAACTCTGAGCAACTCCTTGAAGTCCAGAGTCCACTTCCAGGAAGCATGGGAAGCCTGGTACAACCCATACCCAGTTTCCAAGAGCAATGCCCCTAAACCCATGGTTCAATCACAGCTGAGTCAGCTTCGGGTGGACCACCTACTCCAATTTACTGTTCAAGTCCCTAGGATCTGCTCATTGCTGAGAGGTCCTGCAGCACTGGCTACTCATCCAAGCTGCTTCAGAGCACAGAACTTCACACCCAATTTCACGTCTCCCAGGAGGCTGCTTGCACCCGGAGACGATCCTTCCTTTGCCAAGGGAAGAGCTGCCGATGATGTTCATTTGCTTGCAGGTGCTAGTCATCTGCCAGAGGAGGAGGTGACAGGTACAGCCCTTCTTCCATTCCAAACGTTTCCCCAATAGTCTTGCAGAGCAGGCAAATCAGCTTTAATACTAGAAATATCTTTGACACTGCATTGGATTGCATAAGGATGCTCATCTACCCATCTTCATCTGCTCTGATCCTCTGCCATGGTTTCAATCGCGGTCGCTTGCAAGGTCACTCTAAGCTGAGGAAAAATCATTTGGGTAGCAGAACAAGTTCCCTCTTCAGCTTTAAAATAAACCCTAGATCCTCTGTTTATCCATTTTTAATGGATGCTTAGGGTCCCATGGGGTCACATTTTCAAGTTTTTCCTCCACAAAGCTAGGAGCTTCCTTCAGTGAGAAACAAAGTTCTTGCGTCATCATGTAATTTCAAGACTGAAGACAAAGAAACTCCCCAACATGAGCCAGCTTGGCTCAGGTCCCCTACTCCATGGACTGAAGTCAAACGAAGGAGATCAGAGCTCGTGCTCAAGTGGGTAGATTAGTAGGAACTCTATCTTTGAGAGCTTCACCCTAGTAGAGCATCTTCCATAAGACCAAACACAGCTGGATCTGAGGCCATGTCCTTCAAGCAAAGGCAGACTCTTCAACCATTTTAAAGGGTGTTAGATCAGGTTCCTAACATGCTTCAGGGCACAACAGGTTGCCTGTTTGCAGCTCATTTGATCCTCTACCACAGCCAGAGTCAGAACACGTCAAGAAATCCCAGAACAGGATTGGCCCGGGGGGGGGGGGGGGGGGGGGGGGGGGGGGGAGGGGGGGAGGGAGAGCGATTTGCATTTTAAGAAATATAGCAACAGAAACCCAGGCTTCAGAGATTAGGAAACAGATTTTAGTCAGAGAAAAGCAAGAGGCATCTGCTGGAAGCGTGGCAGAGGAGCTTTTATTATTTTGAATGGTGATGCTAATCTGCTGTGACACGCCATCAGTCACGGATACACAGCTCAGATAAATCTTTCATCGATAAAGCTCGTTGTCACAAACCCGAAGCACGCGGCACAGCTAACACACCTCACCTGCACACCCACCCCCTTTGGGGTCTTCCCTTAAGGACATTCCTTACGGCGCCAGCATGTGAATCCTGCGACTCTCCCTCCCTGGTTGCAGAAGGGAAACGCTGTCAAGTTTAGTCTTCATAAAGAAGTGAACACACATCTGACCTACATAGAGCACACAGATGCGAGTCGCCTCACATAGCACTCCGGAGATTATTTTTTTTCTAATGCAAAAAAATTAACCACCACCTGCTTTGCCTGGGACCATGCAGGAACAACAGCCAGCTGTGCACAGGAGCGCTGCAACCAGCCTTTGGACAGGAACTCGGCATGACCGCATCCATCTTTTTTTTCAAATAATCTTGAAAAATCATCCATTGAAAAGTGTAAGACACTGCTTTTGTTACCAAGACTGAAAGGACAAGTCTGAAGAATCAAATTCTGTCCCACAGGGGCCTTTGCAGTTTTGCATGATGGTTAATGGCACAAGCACAGGAACAGAGCACTGGATCTGCTGAATTCGAGAGAGGTTCTCCTCCCCCTCTGCTCTGCCCTGGTGAGACCCCATCTGGAGCACTGCGTCCAGTTCTGGGCTCCCCAGTTCAAGAAGGATGAGGAACTCCTAGAGAGAGTCCAGGGGAGGGCTACAAAGATGATGAAGGGACTGGAGCATCTCTCCTACGAGGAAAGGCTGAGGGAGCTGGGCTTGTTTAGCCTTGAGAAGAGAAGGCTAAGAGGGGATCTCTTCAACATGTACAAATATCTTAAGGGCGGGTGTCACAAGGACAGAGCCAGACTCTTCTCAGTGGTGCCCAGTGCCAGGACAAGGGGCAATGGGCACAAACTGAAGCAGAAGAGGTTCCACTTGAACGTGAGGAAGAACTTCTGTACTTTGAGGGTGACAGAGCCCTGGCCCAGGCTGCCCAGGGGGGCTGTGGAGTCTCCTTCTCTGGAGATATTCAAAGCCCGCCTGGACGAAGTCCTGTGCCCCCTGCTCTGGGTGAGCCCGCTTGAGCAGGGGGGTTGGACTGGGTGATCTCCAGAGGGCCCTTCCAACCCCTGCCATGCTGGGATTCCGTGTGATTCTGTGAATCAGGCTAGAAGTGCATCACCCCCAGCACCAGTGCAAACAACATTTTTATTTTCAGTGATCTGCATGCTACCGCACCGCCCTGGTGACCCATCATAGCCCCATTGCATTACTCATCTGTTGCCATAAGAAAATCCCAGTGTTTAATCTTAAGACAAAAAAAAAAAAAAAAAAGTAGGAAAATAAGTAGATGTAGCAATATGAAACAAAGTGAAGGCACCCCAGCCAGACCTGCCACGTTCCAGGCGAGGAAGGTGCCTACCAGAGGTTACCTCTGTGAGCCAACACTAAGCCTTGCAAAAATGGCTGCTATGCTCCCGCACCAAGCTAAATCTCAGCGTCATTTCGGTTGGAAAAGACCTTTAAGATCATCAAGTCCCACCGTTAACCTAGCATGTATCAAATGGGAAATGCATTTCCCCAGAGTCCAGGCCTCTCTGCAAGGAAATCAGCTGAGACAGCCCCTGGGAATGGGAATCCCAGGGAGAGGTAGGGGGCTTGGAAGGCCAGGCTCAGGCACGCCAGGCGCTGCCACCCACTCCGGCTGCAAGTCGGATTTCCACAGGCAGGGCTGAGGGAGAAGGGGTGGCAGAGCAGTGTAACTAACCTTGAAGAAGGTGAACTGGGAGCAAGAAGACCTGGCTTCGTTCCCAGCTCCGCTCCCACCTGAGGTCAGGCCAAGCCACGTGCCCTCCCAACCTTTAAATATTTAGAGAATAAACTCCAGGGCATAGTTACTTCTCACTGGCTGTTATGCACAGACCTTCAGATATTGTCATACTGTCAGGAAAGATATCAATGACTGGCTAGCAAGTCCTCCAGATTTTTCTTATTTGTTAAAAAAAAAAAGGTTTTTTTTTTCCAGGGAGGGGACAAGAACCAGGATGATGGCGACTCTAGGGGGTGGGAATCCTTATCAATAGTTCCTGCTCTCCTTCATTCTCACTAGAAAACTTCAAACAAACAAAATTCAAGGAAAATAACACGAATAAAGCAAATGAATCTGCTTGCATCTGTTTTGTCAGCTAGTCTTTTGTCTACTCACTACGGATTCCCCTTGCTCATGGCTGTGAGGCTCTGGAGGTGAAATAAAAAGATGACAAACTCCAGGGTAAGAAAAAGAAAAATAATCCAAACTTACTGTCTGCTCCTAGCTGGAAATTTAGAAGTGTGATGGGTTGACCCTGGCTGGACACCAGTGGCCCACCAAAGCCACCCCATCGCTCCCCTCTTTAACCAGATAGGGGAGGGAAAAGTAGATCCAAAGGCTCGTGGGTGCAGATAAGGACAGGGAGAGATCATTTATCAGTTACCATCACAGGCAAAACAGACTCAACTTGATTAAATTAATTTAATTTATTACCAATCAAAATCAGAGTAGGAGAGGATAAAAACTCCTGAATCTTAACACACACACCCTTCCTCCTGGGCTCAACTTCACTCCCAATTTTCTCTACCTACTCCCCCTCAGCAGCACAGGGGGATGGGAATGGGGGTTGGGGTCAGTTCATCACACTCTGTTCCTGCTGCTTCTTCCTCCTCGGGAGAGGACTCATCCCCTGCTCCAGCATGGGGTCCCTCCCACAGGAGACAGTCCTCCACAAACTTCTTCAATGTGAGTCCTTCCCATGGGCTACAGTTCTTCACGAAGTCCTCCAGCATGGGTCCATCCCTCCCATGGGGCGCAGTCCCTCAGGAGCAGACAGCTCCAGCGTTGGGTCTCCTGTGGGGTCACAAGTTCTGCCAGCAAACCTGCTTTGGTGTGGGCTCCTCCCCCCACGGCTCTGCAAAGTCTTGCCAAGAACCTGATCCAGCGCAAGCTTCCCACGGGGTCACAGCCTCCTTCCTTCAGGCATCCACCTGCTCCGGCGTGGGGTCCTCCAGAGGCTACAGGTGGAGATCTGCTCCACCATGGGCTGCAGGGGGACAGCCTGCCTCACCATGGTCTTCACTACAGGCTGCAGGGGAATCTCTGCTCCAGCTCCTGCAGCTCCTCCTCCCCTCCTTCTTCACTGACCTTGGTGCCTGCAGGGCTGTTTTCTCTCACATCCTCTCACTTCTCTCCCTGGCTACTAAGTTGCAGCAGGTTTTCTTCTTTCTTAAACATGTTATCCCAGAGGCGCTACCACTGTTACTGTTTGGCTTGGCCTTGGCCAGCAGCAGGCACAGGGAAAACTCCTGGCAGCTTCTCACAGAAGCCACCCCTGTAGCCTCTCCACTGCCAAGACCTTGCTACACAACCCCAATACAAAAGCCAGGCTCCAGAAGCCGCAGTCCTCGCTCTTTGCGGCCAGGCACCTTGTCGGGATGGGCCCGTTCCGTACGGTGAGGATGGCAGCGCAGCGCGGGTGGAGGGCGTGAACTTCCAAAAGCTTTTTCGCTTCCCAGACAGTAACTCAGCAGATCTAAAGGCTGTTTTCTATCATCACACAAAGCCTTCTCACTCGCATGACCCCTTGCATCACTGCAGGTTGCGGAGACACTCGGTAACGCTTCTCTTCTGTCACAACCAAGGAAAGAAATCAAAATGCGTCTCTGTCGATAAGGCATTGCTGGGCTGCTTTGTCCAACCGCCTTTTGCCCCGAGTGATGGCAACTTTTCAGCCTGAGCGGGCTGTTGGAGCACGGAGTGCATCCTTTTTTGGGGACTTGCAGAGAAATGTAAACACACGCTATTTACTCCCTGTATAGGCTATAGATTGGCAACCCAGCTGTGAAGACCTGGGGCAAGCTATAAATCACTCGCGTGACTTAATGGGGCAAAGCACTCAAATGACTTAAAGCCTACAACTTGCTGAGCCGTAGTCCTGTGCACCAACACCTCGCAACAAGCTATAAACCACAGATGTTTACACTGCATACGTGGCTAAAACGTGTTCGTTCTGAGGTCATGAGCACCATGTCTTCCCCCCCCCCTTGCAAACCAGTATTTGAGCAGGCATGCATCATCAGCTAGAAACACACAGAACTGGATGGCAACGCGACACCTGCAAATTGAACTGCAGATGGAAATGATGACGAAAGCCATGGATGCAGAGGACAGCCCGTACCACGGGCACGCACGCAGCCTCCTTCTCCACTGCCCAGGCTACCGCACTGCTCGTTTGCTGGGCACCCTTCAGCTGGGCAATCCCCTCTGCACCCCGAGCCCTCCAGCAGCTCCTCTCACTGGTATTTTGGAACATGCTACGGGAAGAAGGGCGATCACACATCTAAATAACAAGTCAGAAATGCGCTCCCTGACAGGTTAACTCCAGAAGGAGGTCAGTATGAGCTGTTACCATTGAAGTGCTAACAAAAAAAGAGCATCTGCATGCATAAAGTAACCGGCAGAAGCATGCTATGTAATGATTTATTAAATCTTGCTTCCTATTCAGCTGTAACTTCTGGGCTTTTCTGCACCGAATCAGCCACCTCTGCTGTCTCCTGCTTGTTTTACACAGGGGGAAAAAAAAAAAAAGTTGTGCTGTTGTGGGGTATTTTTTTCCCCAGCCCCAGCAGGTCTCAGTGTTCAAATGGGAAAGGAAGAGATCCAAAGTGTTTTCTCCAGACTACCCTGCCAGCAGCCACCAACACCAGGCATCGCTCCACTGCTGCACCCCACCGGCAGCACAGCATCCCCCGGCAGAGCCCTCCCTCCCTTCTTCAGCAAGCAGTAAGGAAAGGAAAGATCCCACTGCCGTGATAAGGGGAGAGCAAGTCCTTTTTAAACAGATCTGCTCACCAGACGGAGCACTGGGAGCTTTTCCCTTGAAATCAAGTAGCAGTTTGACTTTTTTCTTTCCTGGAACTGGGAAAGTTCTTTCCAGCCTGGGCTGGAAGGCAAATCCCAGAGAATTGGGAGCGATGCATAGGAGCAGAGACATGGGCTGATTTATGCTTGGGCTGAAAGAGCTTTATTCTCCTGGACCATGTGCACAGCCTGCTCATTTGGGGAAGAGAGGTAACCAAAGATACCTTCTGTAGTGCCTGCTAGCAGAACAAAGATGAAGGACTGGAAGAGACGATCAATGTTTAAGTCCATCTTCAAAGTGATTTGGGGAGCTGGTGAAAACAAACAAGCGATCTGGGCCCAGGAGCCCAGGCAAAAGCCAACGACGAAATTGCTTTTTTTCCTAGGCAAACAGAAGGCGGCCAACAGCTCAGTTCAGAGGGGCTGAGCGCTCTCTCCCCTCCTAACACAAGCAGGGCAGGAGAACAAATTTAATTTCTTTGTCACAACAACACAACAGCTTTAATTAAAATCATCTAAGCCCTTCCTGCCTCTCTCCTGCCATGAGGTGTGGTTCTGCTCGCAGGAGGTATTAGCAAACTCCGGCTTATTAACATGCCCTCCCTGAAAAAGCTGTTTATAGCACAGTTGGATGCGGGGAGCCTGTCGGCAGAAAAGCACTCTGCTCCTAATTAAGAGGGAAAAAAACCCACAGAGCCCACCTTTGATGTGCATCAGGGCAGCAGCCATTCCCTGCGCGCTCGCAAAGCTGTTGAGCAGCGTTAGCTTCATGGGGCATCCTTCCAGGGGAACTCACCATCAGATGTTCCTCTTCACCACCACCCGTGGGTGCTGAAATGCTACTGGAGGTACAGAAAGGACACCGGCTGCACGAGATCAGCCCTACCAAGGATTTTTTGGTACTTTTATAAATGCAGACATTTCAAAGCCATGACCTAAGTCCCCATCCTTGTGGCACCACCCATGTCTGCACAGAGACGCGGCGCCCTCCCAAACCCATTGTGTGTGTGGCAAAGCGTCACTTGAAATGCGTGAGCATGAATAGGAGTTGCACACAAGACTAATTTCTGGAGCAAGAGCTATTACAAAATGAAGCCTAAGTTACTAGAGGGGCTCAAGAGGGTTTTTGCAGTGTTTACAGCTCTTACCAGCTCCCGAAAGCAGCCCTGCATACGACTGCAGAACCAACAGTCAGGAGCAAACACCCATTTCACAGGCAGACAGGGACAGAAAGCAGGAGCTGTTGAACCACCAAACAGCCACAGCACCGCCCTCCCAGCAGGACCATGCTTGGTCAGGCCATGCAGCAGCATCAACTCTGCCATCTTGTCCCAGAATTTCTCAAACCTATCTACGAAAAAAAAAAAACAACCCACAAATATCTTGGAGCACCATCCACCTGCAATCTTCTACATCAGGGCCACATCTCAGACTGGGAGAGTCATCTTGAAGCACTGTCAAGTCTGGGATGCAACTGAGGAGGAGAAGAGAGCGCAAAGGCCAAGCACAAGGTGGCACGGGCGCTGGCCAGTGCGCTGTCACACCGTACCCACAGGGGCAGTCACTACCATGCAGAGCCAGGTTGTCGAGGTCCAAACCTCTCCACTGGAGCACCAGATCATCCTTATTTCTCCAAGATGGCGGGCTCCATCCACACGTTCAGTTCTGAGGGCTACAACACCTCTGCTATGAGGACAGGCTGAGAGAGTTGGGCTTGTTCTGCTTGGAGAAGAGAAGGCTGCGGGAGGACCTGATTGCAGCCTTTCAGTACTTAAAGGGGGCCTATAGGAAAGACAGGGAAAATCTTTTTAGTAGGGCCAGCTGTGACAGGACAAGGATTGATGGTTTTAAACTAAACCAGGGTAGATTTAGACTGGCTATAAGGAAGAAATTCTTTACCGTGAGGGTGGTGAGACACTGGCATGGGTTGCCCAGAGAGGTGGTGGAGGCCCCATCCCTGGCAGTGTTCAAGGCCAGGTTGGACGGGGCTGTGGGCAACCTGATCTGGTTAAAGGTGTCCCTGCTCCCTGCAGGGGGGTTGGACTGTATGGCCTCTAAAGGCCCCTTCCCACCCAAAACATTCTATGATTCTATGAAACAGAGCTCCCACCCCCAGGCAGAGGTATTCTCCCCCTGTGCAGGAGAGCGGACAGAACTAGTGCTCCCCATGTCCTTCGGAAGGGGACGTTCTTCTCACAAATGCTCCCAGGATAGTTTTCGGGAGAAAAAAAAAAAAAAAGTTAAAGGCAGAAGGAAAGCATGAGATTTAGACTAATAAGGACACCAAGAGCCAGGAACACCTGCAACCACCTCCTCTGTCCACCTTGTGTCCTTTGCCAGCCCAGTCCCAAACTCAGGAATTCACACATTAAAATGAGTAACAGTGTTGATCTATTCCCAGCTTCCAGAACAAGCGTCCACTGCCATGGTTTCCAGGGCATCTTCTCTGGCAGAAGCTGTCATCCTTATTTCCCTGTTTAAGTACCCCTGCCAGAAGGCAGACCCCCAGGGAGAAGGATGCTCCCCCTCCAAGGCAGGCAGGACACCACGGGCGCCGCTTAATCCCGGCACAGCAGGGGACGGAGCTGCGCTGCCTCGGTTACTGCTCCTGCTCGCACATTTAGCCTCTCCGTTCCTATTCGGCTTGTAGTGATCAGAAGAGGAGTTTGCATTCATTCGTACCACAGGCTGTGTTTGTTGAAACATCAGCAGCTTGCAAAAGCATCAGACGAAGCCGTGCCACTTTTCCAGCAGTTCGGTATCACCACGCACCGGGTTGGGATGATGCTGCAGACTTCACCTGGGAATCACCGAATTCATGCGGACGTAGCCCAGAGGTGCCCAAGCTATTTACCTCATTGTTGTTTTCTTAGGGGGAAAAAACCAACCAAACAAAACCAAACCAACAAATAAACTGGCATTGTGTTTCCTATTTTAAAACCAGACTTTTTGGAACACAAAAAGCACAGTTGTGCAGCATCACCAGCAAAGCCTACAAACAGATGTTGGGTAAATGAAATCATAGAATCACAGAATCATTCAGGTTGGAAAAGCCCTTTAAGCTCACCCAGCCCAACTGTTCCCCTAACCCTGCCATCCCACCACTAAACCCTGGCCCTGAGCACCTTCTCTGCCCAGCTTTTAAATACTGCAGGTGCAGAAATGCTGCAGAAATGGAGCCCGGCACCCTGCCCTTCAGCTCCAGCATCGGGGTAGAAGCAAAAGCTCAGAAGCCCTTAAATTGGGGACACACGCACACACAGGGATGCACATTCCCTGCAAAGGCAGGGCCAAATCTTCCCTCAGGAGCTTCTCCCTGGCACATCTTGCTCTATTCGATTTCAAAATATTCTCAAGGCTTGCTTTAAAAAAAAATACATTATTATTAGGTGCCAGAGCGTCAGATGCAGGACGCACCTGCCTCCGAAACAGCCGCAGCAGCTCATCGAGTCCCCCCGGTGCGGGCACATCCACTCCGGGGTCTCTTCATGTTGGAAGATACAAGAGACCTCAGCAAGCAGCACTAACAGGACTGTTCACATTAAACGGTGTCATACAAGAGCCGAAAAAGTGACCACCGCCGCCCTCGGAGCCTTTCCCTGGACGTCCAGACCAAGGCACGGCACCGCTACAGAACGCGGCTGCCTCTGGAGGCGAGGTTCACTCCAGGGATCCCTCCCGCCCAGCGAGGACAGCTTGGGATGCTGTTAGCAAGACAGTTAGATTGTAAGACAAAAAACTATTCTCATTTTATTTAAGAAGTCACGACAGTACTCCTGGTATTTCACCCTTCTTAAACAAGAAGGACCTCGCAGGGAGCTTGCAGGCGATGCACCCGTGGCTCAGCACCACCCGTTACATCCTGCACGCTATCCCCCACCCCGGGCTCCGCAGAAGCCGCTTCTCTCCTTTGCCCACAGCCTGGCAACACCCGGGTGCTAATTCCGATTGTTTTAAAGCTGCAAGAAACAGGAGAAGCCACCAGAAAAGCTTCAGCTTCACTGTTTGTGGGCACACTTCTTCCCGCAAGCTGAGGATTTCCTAAGACATGCAAAAGAAACCAGTCTTTGCTCGTGGTTACAAGCCTTGGCTTTGAGAGTTCCAGCGCCTTAACTGCAAACCCAGACACTTACAAGCAGATGTTAATGCTGCAGAACACCAGTTCCCAGTCAATCTCTGCCCTGGCATTGCCTCAATTACGCCTTTTGTAAAGCAGATACAATTAATTTTAGATCGGAGATGGAGCTGGCAGGCACCTGACCTTCTAACTAAATATACGCGTTCAGGTGAGAACCACCCTGTAGTATTACTGCCGGAACAGGTACGCCAGGGCTGGTGGCAGAGATAAAAATAGACCCAGTTCCCACCGCGCCGAGGAAGGCGGCAGCATTCCCAAGCACAACAGCGAGATCAACTTAATCGCAAACGACAACTTCTGAAAGCCTTTACTTCGCATTCATCCCGGGCATTTTTCTAGGCTGGTTTGAAAACAAAAGCTCTGCCTTCTTAAAGTGCAGTTTGCCTGAGGCACCTCGGAGAAAAGTGCCATAACTCAGGTCTGAAAAACGCCCCCCGGGTTTCGGATTCCCCCAAGAGCCTCTTTGACGTTCAGCTTGGTTCAGATAACGCAGGTCAGCACCAATTCTGCAGATCTAGCCTCCGCCACCATAAAAAGCACACACTCAGGATTATTTTTTAAACAATATCATTAAAGCTCTATGGTCACAAAAAGAACTTGTTACTGATCCGAACGGTTCCTCCCTCCCTTTGCTTGGAATGCATGAGCACGAATAGGAGTTGCACACAGGACTAATCCCTGGAGGTTTATAAACGCTCTCTGGCGATGGGTTATTCTGAATTTCACCCTGCTTAGCTCCTTTCAGATTTTTTTTCCTAGCGTGTTTTTCTTGCTGGGTGTTTTCAACCTTTCCATCACAAACCTCAAGGTGTGAAAAGAACAAGCAGCTCGTTTTGGAATCAAAACTCGGGCCCAAAATTTTATTCCTCGTTCCCTCTCCCCTCCACAAACCCTCTTCATTTCAGCATTTCTGCAACGCCTTCGTGCTCCCTCCCAAGCAGCAACACGGCCCCGCACCGAGCGAGACGGTAACTCAGTGGCGGGGGGCAAGGAGGGAAGCACTGCAATCCTTCTCAAGACGGACACAGCTGTTTCTAAAACCTATAAATATCATCTCGGATAACTCGGCGGTACCTTTAGTGTATCGAAGATTTTTGTAGCCATAGGTCATTTTCTTTCAGTAGATGCAAGTTTACTTCTAGGTCTGAGGACTCCTTGTGTACATCTCCATCAATAAAGAACTCAAATCAAAAGAATTCTGTTGCTTTGATTGAATAATTTGGGACAAGGAGAGCTGAAAGCTCTCTTGGTGCTGGGAATATGTTAGAGTCTTATTTTTCTGAATGATCAAGTCCCATCACCTACTCCACATAAATTGTTCCCTGTCAAGAGCTTTAATCTTCTCTTCACAATCCCCAAATAAAACATCCTTCCAAACCACACTGCCTATTATCTGCCTTTTCTAAAGAAAGCGGTTCTTAAGAGACCCACCTTCGGCTGCTTCGCCATTCCCCCGAAATCCACCTACAACAGCAGTGTGACAGAAGTAAAAGACCAGCAATCCATCATCACAGGCACTGCGCAGAGAGCTAAGCGAGCGCCTGCCTTCACGTACCCACCTCGCGAAGAAGGGAACCGTGCGCAGCCGAGCAGGACACCGCTTGCCCAAAACAAGAGTCAGAAAATGACTTCCAGAAACGTGAGCAACAAACCTTGTGGCAAGCTGTCACCGAGCGCAGGCAGCCCAGGAAGGACGCTACGGAGCCCCGTCGCCGCGGTATAACCCGAGGTTTCGCTGGTGACACAGGCTCCTCGCCTCCCTGGTCACCTGTGAGGAGTGGAGGCAAAAGGCAGGAGCTCTGCTGCTGGCTTTGCTTGAAAAGTAAACTCCTTCCCTGTACTTTAGCTTGGAAGAAAATAATGCAAAGAGCCCAAGTCAGATCAAACCACAGAATAAAGAACGGGACAAAACACAAGCGAAGGTACCACCTCCGCTCTTCGCAGCTGCGAAAGGGAAGCCGAGCATGGGAGCACCTGTGGAAGAGCTCAGGCTTCCCCCGTCCTGCAACGCAGCCTGCACCTCTGCCCCGTGGCTGCTCCTCCGAGGCGACAGCCAGCACCGCTCAAAGCCAAGGAAAAGGGGCTCAGCCCGGGCGCTGAGCTCCACAGCAAATGCCTGCCTGAACGCTTGCGCTGCTCCTCCAGCTGCGGAGGAAGGGCCGGCGGTGGCAGACAGGCACAGCCCGCACCGGCCCGGCAAACGCCGACACCGGCTATCGATTACCCTACGGTATTTATTTGCAGGGGAAAGACAGCAATGACTTCCTTAATATGAAATAAGAGGGGCTTTTTTTTTTCTCCAGCCTCCAAAGTAAGCTGAAGTCAGTCGTGATGCTGCCGACTTCGGTCTCTGCTGGAGCCTGTGCAGCAGAGCTACCAGAAAGCAGAGCGGCTGCCGGAACGTGGGAAAGCCCCGGGAGCCCGCAGCCCGGCGCAAGCTCGTGCCCTGGCTTAGCCCTACGGCCCAGATCGTCCCCAGGCCAGAAAAATACCCTGGAGAATCACACCCCAAAACATGCCCGGGGCCATAGAGGTGCACATCCACACCCTCCTCCATACGGGCAATGTACAGCTTTGCTTTCTGGGCTCTCTCATCCTAAAACAGCCGTAGGGCCACCGCAAAAAGCCCCAGCCAAAACTCACCGGCTGCCACGGGGACCGCCCCAGCCCTCCCGACAGCAGCCGGGAGCGAAAGCCGGGAGTTTCGCCCGTCACCTCAAATACTTCCAGCCACCACCGAGCCCAAGGCGCTGGCGAGAGAGGCCGTTCCCCAAGGCCAGGGGGTTGCCCCAGCCCTGCCCGGGGATTGCCCTTCCAAGGCAGGCAGGGGGGTGCCCGCCGAAGCCCCCGAGCTACCGGAGCCCTCGCCGCGCTACCGGTACGAAGGCTCCGGCGGGGCTCCCAGCCCGCCCAGCGGGACCCTTCCCCCGAGCAGCCGCGGGCTTCAGCTCTCCCGGGAGCGCACACGGTAACCGGCGATCGCTGCGGACTGCCCGCCCCCCCCCGCCCGGCACGAGCGCCAAGAGCGTCCCGAGCACCGGGGGCCCCGCCGGGACCGGCGGCCGCGGCCCCAGGGCGGAGCGGGACAGAGGGGGTCCAGCCCTGCAGCCAACCCCCGGCCCCAGCGGCCACGGGATTGCAGCCGGTGCCCGCTCGGAAACGCCAAAGTTTCCCGTCCCGCAGGTGCCGGCGCCTCCGCGCGGCCGCCCCCCTTCGCGGCAGAAGGGGGGAAAGGCGGGTGCGGGGGGGGGGGGGGGGGGAACGAAACAAACACATGGAAGACAGCGAGTAGTGGGCAAAGGAGGATACTGGGGGGGATCAACACTAAGACGGTAACTCACCCGCAGCCAGGGAGCCCGCGGGAAAGCGCGCTCCTCCGCGCAAGCGGCGGCCGCGGGGCGCGGAGCGGAGCCGGAGGGAGGGAGGCAGCCGGCCGCGGGGGAGGGCAGGGGCACTCACCGAGCAGGAGGGCGCCGGCGGGAGGCGGTGAGGAGGAGGAGGAGGAGGATGATGATGATGATGATGACAAGCAGGGACGAGGCGCAGCCACCCCGGCCGCCCTCGCCCCGCGGGAGCCGCCGGCACAACTGGCGCGCGCCGCCCCGCCGCCCCGGCGCCTTCCCGCCGACTGTACCACGGCGCCGCGCC
>JADKXX010006602.1:0-67441 GCA_017310255.1 Butorides virescens | reverse complement strand
GGGGGGGGGGGGGGGGCAGCCGCCGCCCGCCCCCGGTGCCGCCGCGGCGCCGGGCGAGCGGCTCCGCCCCGCGGGTCTGTGCCGCGCCGCGCCGCCCGGCCTGGGCGAGGGGAGCGCCGCTTCCCCCGCACCCCACCCCCCCCCCCTCTGCAGCCGGCGCGATGGAAGAGTCCAGCACGGGGGTGCTCCGGGGGCGAGCGGGCGCCGCGGCCCGGCCCGTGCCCATGGCCGTGCCCATGCCCATCCCTATCCCCATCCCCATCCCCATCCCCATCCCCATCCCCATCCCCATCCCTATCCCCATCCCCATCCCCATCCCCATCCCCATCCCCATCCCCATCCCCATCCCCATCCCCATCCCCACCCCATCCCCATCCCCACCCCATCCTTTCCCGCCGAGTTCCCCCAGCCCCGCTCGCTCCTTGGCCGAGCCGGGCTCACCTGAACCGCAGCCGGAGTTCGCGCTCGCAGGGGGCGCGGCCCGGAGCGGGGTCTCCAGCCGGGGACCGCACGCAGGAGCCACTCCGGGGAGCGGGGCTGCGGCTCCGGCCCCGCCGCTCCTCCTCGGGTGCTCCCTGTAACGCCGACTCCCAGCTTGGCTGCTGTTCTGTGCAATTGCTGCCCGCGCTGACGAGGAAGAAAGCAGTTCCCTTAGGAATTGGGTGTTTTCTTACGCAAACTACTGTCCCGCACCTCGTCACTCACTAAATGCGTGGGAAGTCCAGGCTGAAAGCCTCGGCGGCGGAGGGGCAGGCACACACCGAGATGCCTGGGCAGTAACACCGGCAGCGCTGCACCCAGCGTCGATCGTGCACGCAGGATTCACGTGGCCACCGTGCATGGGAAGTGCTTTTGGGTCACTGGGACGTTTACTGCAAATGATGGTACGCAACAGCTCTCCCCAGCTGAAGAGCAAGGGGCCCAGCGGCAGGAGCGACCACCACAGTCACGCTCACTGCAAGGCTTCAGTGTTCAAACGTTTCTGGGGTCACGCCATAGCTCAGACGATTAATTGGCAATCAAGGCAGAGACACATCCCCTGCAAAGTATTTCTGCGTTGATCCCAACACGACTCCGGTGGCACTGAGGGGCTCAGTTGCACAAAACTGCCCAGCACGATGCTTGCTCCCACTGGGGCTGGTGGGAACGATGAGGCGCTCAGCAGATACCTCTGAAGGTTGGGTTCTGCAGTGGTAGGAGACCCCTGCATAAGGTGAACCCTCTTGCCAACATCAAGACCTGACTGACTGTGGGCTGGAGGCAAGACCTGGGTACCTACCAACCCAAACATGAAGAATTAACCGTTCTTCAGTTTGATTTTTCTTGGGCAACTCGCATATCTCTTCCAAGCTTCAGTTTTTCACCTACAGAGTGGGCTTCCCGAAGACGAGTTGAAAGGCAAAACTTCGTCAGCTTCCCAGTTTAACACATTGGCTTCTCCCCTGAAATCCAGATACCCAGCCTGCCATGGGACATTGTGCCCCCTCCCTCTCTCCTCTGAAAACCAGTCTCCTCCTTGGGTTTTGCTTCCCATCATAAATCCAACCACAAAGGCCCTTCTGCAAAAGCAGGTGCGTCTCATATTAGTCCAAAATTAAATTTTCATTGGAACCTGATTTTCTTTAAGGCCCTATTTATTATTGCTTCACGATCACTTTAAAGACTCTGGGTGGGAAGCAATACAAAAGCATCTTTCATTATTCATTAAGGACAAATGATGCAGGGGTTTTGCAAGGAAAGAGAAAGTGCACGTACTTTTCTGCACTTAAAACAATTATTTCTTATTAATAACCCTGCAGAAAGGTGCCCCTGGAGAGCTGCAGTTCGGATGCTTTTGAAGTTAAGTCTCTTGATCACAAAAAGAATTATTCTTCCCCTCTGACTTTCCTGAGCAGAGATCCTGGGAAATGTTTTGTCATTTTTATTTTTTAAGAAGATTTAGATGATTGGTTTTGGGGGTGTCCCCTTCAAGGGATGGAAAAATAACAAAGTGGTAATCGTGGAGATTGAGGCCTGTCATGAGAGCAAAAAGCTGCAGCTACAGAGCAAACCTGCAGCAGGTTTGGGAGGAGCATTGGGTTGCCCAGAGAGGTGGTGGAGGCCCCATCCGTGGAAACTTTCAAGACCAGGTTGGACGGGGCTTTGAGCAACCTTATGTAGTTAGTGGTGTCCCTGCTTACTGCAGGGGGGTTGGACTTGATGACCTCTAGGGGTCCCTTCCAACCCAAAACATTCTATGATGCTATTGAGGAGCCACAAAATGCCAGGAGAGCTCAGGCTGGAAGGGGCCCTGGAGGTCTCACCCACCCTCCTTGGGAGTCTGCTGGGCTTACTCCAGTTTAGCATCACATTTCTTGCCCCGGGGGTGGCCCATGTGCTGCTCCTGATGTGGCTGGTACGGGAGGAAGCAGGCGTCACCCTCCATCTGCTGGCCATACCGCCTGGTCCGCTGTCGTGTCCTTGTTGCCAGCGTGCACTGCTCCTCCAGGTTCACTTGCTGCCTGGTGACACCTCAGGGCCTTTGCAGCAGAGCTGCTCCCCAGCCAGTCTGTCCCCAGCCTGCACGGAGCAAGGGGACAGTCCGTCCTGCCTTCAGGGCGTTTGTCCCTGCGAGATTGCAGAAGATCCCTGCGGGCCCGTTCCACCAGCCCATGCTGTCCTTGCTCAGTGACAGCCCTGCCCTCAACCCTACTGACTGCACGTTTAGTGTCATCTGCAAACTTGAGGGGGCATTTTGTCCCCTCCTCGGGCCATCACTAGGGCTCTTAGGACAGGTCCCAGGAACAACTGCTGAGGGGTCTTTCCCCTTGTATGCCCCTTGTAACCGGCCTCCAGGTAGCTCAGGACCATCCCCTAACCTCCTCAGAGCCCAGCTATCCAGCCAGTCTTCCGCTGCTTTACAAAGCCACCCATCTGGACTCTGATGTCCCAACTTGGATGCCAGGATGCTGGGAGGACACCATGCCAAAATGTTTGCCAACCCCAAAGTAAACAGGGTGGTGTGGGGTCCCGTGTAAGGAACCACAGGCAATGGCTCCTTGTCCACCTCTGTCACGAGGACAACAACATTCCTTGTCCACCTCTGTCACTACAGCAATGCTCCTCATCCACCTCTGTCACGAGGACAACAACACTCCTTGTCCACCCTCCCCTAGGAATGGGTGGTGGTGGTAACTCCGAACCGCAGCGCTGGGGATCTGGGCTCCGGGGCATGGCACCGCTCCCCTGGCCATGCCCTGCCGCAGGATCTGTCCCTCCAAGTCCCTGAAAGCTGCCCGTGAGAGCACAGACTGCAGAATTCAGTCAGACCCGAGGAGGAGCCAGCGTGGGGCTGCGCACCGCTGCCTGCGGAGCCCCCCGTCCCCCTGTCCGCTGCTGCCAGGACAGGAGGTGCCGGGAGGTGGGGAGCTGGTCCTGGGCCCTCACCTCCAGCAGAGCTGGTTCATGCCTCAGCTTCCCACCCTCCTCTCCCTGCCACCTCCTGCCACCCTGCTCAGAAAGATGGGGCAGGCCAGGCTGGAAGTGATGTCCCTGGGGAGCGGGGACCACGCGGGGCTGCGGGCGGGAGCCCGGCAGGGAAGGAGGGGGCATGGGGACCTGGCAGGCTGGAGAGCGGGGCTGCGAGCAGGGCCACGCTGCCAGGGGACCTCGCCAGGGCAGCTCCTGGAGCTCCTCTGAGGGGTCTCGCCACCTGCTGAAGCGTCCTGAAGAAAGCAAGGCCTCCTGTGAGACCCTTCCCTGACTCCTAATTTGGCTGCGGTACCCTGCAAAGATGGTGACAGGTCCTTTTCATCAGCACAGATGCTGCCCACGTGGCCATGAACCCTTTGGACATTTAACCCTCTCTCCCCATCACCCTGATTTCAATCTTCTACATTTGCTTTTTGTGCTGGGAGATATAAAAATGTTGGTGGTTTTCTTTCTTTCCCTTTTTTTCTCAGTTTTTAATGAATTTTTCATTTTGTTCCACCGGTACAGGAAGAATAACAATGAAGCAACAGTGTCAACACAGAAGGAATTTTCTCCAAAGTCGTACTGTGGCCAATCTGCAGCAGCAATAATAGATTTTATGAATCCCACTACAGAGAATTGTTAGAGGAGAGGGCAGGGGGTGCAGCGCAAAGGCTCCTCGGATATTTGTGCTTTCCACACCGCGAGCCCCCGTTACAAGCAGCTATTTAAAGAATGGGGGGGGGGGGGGAAGATCATTCTGCAAAAGCTAATAGAAGAGGAACAAAAAAAATACATAGGTGCTTTATGATGTTTAAAGTAAATAAGTTGCCTGGAAAGGCAGCGCTCTCCCGCTTGCTGTGGGAGGTGGGCAGGGGGCGGCCGGGGGCTGGGGGCCGCAGCCGGGCTGGGCGGGCTTTGGGCTTTGCCCTTGCAGCCCTGCAGCAGCTGCCCCGGCCGTGGGTACGCTTCCGAGTATGAGCAAGGTTCTCGTTTTATATTTGTCGTTTCTTTTCCAGGAGGTGTTAACACCAATTTATGAGCTCAGTGGGATGAGAGAGACGGGTGAGCGGCGCTGACCTTGGAACCTCCCTCTGCCAGATTTCTTTTTCTGCCCCATCTCAAAGTCGGTCTGAAAGCAATAAAAGGCTGTTGGAGGCGGGGGGAGCTGGGGCTCGTCCAACTTCATGTTAAAAGGGAAAAACTCAGTGAACGCAGTCTGAAAAAGCCGATGCCTCTAATGTGGCTGTGCGGGATCCACAGGGCTGTTGTCTTGGGGAAGGGCTGCAGATTTCACCTCAGCCTCCTCCGTGAGGGCAGGAACACCGGCACACCAGGAAATTGATCCTGGCATTATTGGTTTTGTTCCTGTATCTATCGTTTATATCCAAGTGCCTTTCCTTCCAGGAACCGCATGCTGCGTGCAGCTAAAGACAGTCTGAAAACAAAACCTGTGCTTAGTTTCGTCTGTTTTCTTCCTGCTGTCAAAGTGAAGAAACCAAAGATGTGCTCCTAAGCACTCGCTCCACCTCACCTGGGATGCACAGTGGCTGTGAACGGGGGGGGGGGGGGGAGCGCAAACAGGATTCTCACTAAAAAGAAAGAAAAACAATTAATGAGATGGGGAGGGGGAGGCAAATACAGAGTGTTCTTTCCAAGGATCATTTGAAATGAAGCTCTTTGCTGGAATTTTGGAGCTTAAACAGTCAAGCTGACAACATTTTCTTCACGAAAACAACCCATCATCTGTCAAGGTGCTTTTTGGCCCAGAAACACTGCCCAGCCCTGAGAGTGCCACAGCTGATGAGCTGTCGAGTGAAGGTGACTGCTTTAGGTGCTTGTCCTGAGGGAAGGGAGCAGAAATGCCAGTCAGTGACAGGCGGCCAACGGCCAAGCCTGCCTAGGTAGCGCTCCTCCTCCCTTGGGCAGTGCCTGGGCACAAGCACCAATTCCTCCGGCATCAGCACCGTTTCCCAGGTCGGCATTTCCTCTGTTTGGTTTGAGTGCCTGACAAATGATGGAAGCCTGAGAACAATAAAGGCTAATTCTTATCTTAACAGTCTTTCATTATTAACTGTCTCCAGGTTTATTCGTCGCTCCAGGAGGGAGAGAGTGAGCCAGACCACTACTGGTGTGAACCCAGGCGAAGCTTCTGTCGTTACCAGCGCTGCCTGATTTCCGTCAGCGAGGTCTGACCCTACTGCTTGTTTCTCCTTCAACGTGTACGCCGGCAGCCGAGGAACACTGGCCCCACACTGCTCCCACCGCCTGCCGGCTCTTGGCCTTTGGGTCCTTCTCCCGCCCTTGGATCCACCTGGGACGGCAGCCCCACGGCAAAGCAGAGGTAGGGACCAGCCTCTTTCCTCCGCGGTGGCCCAAGCCGCTCCTGGTAAAAAGGGAGAAGCGGGGGCACTGGTGCTGTCCGGGCAGTAGCTGGAAAAGAGGAGAATCAAGGGGCTGGATAACCCGATTCCCCACTGGGGTGCTTCCCTCCTGCCATTTCCATGCTCTGGGAAAGGAATGTGAACATGCTTTGACAGTGCTTTATTTTCCAGCCCTTTATGAAGTGCCCTGCAGCCCTCATCCAAATCACCTGGCATCTCAAAGGATTTCTTTCCTCAGAATGCTGACAAGGTCCTTCCCACTTGTGGTTCCCAGGCATGTGTGCCAGTAAATGCATCCAGCATCGTGGGAGCTGGCTGGGGAGATGGGGCAAGGACCACACTTTTACCAAAGAGAAATGAGAAATGTGGGGGGCAGTGGCTGGGGGAGAGGAGGAACCTGCTGGCAGAGACGGGATGCTGAAGCCTGCGGCCAGCAGCCCTGCTTAGCTGCCAGAGCCCCTGACAGTGACTTGCAAACCACTACAGCAGCAACAGGAGAAAAATTCATAGAGGCTTGGGGAAATGTAGATCAACCCCTTTGCAAAACCCGGCACCCCCAGCCAGCGTCTCCCACACCACAGGGTATTTCTGCCCACTGTAAGTGTGGGATCTTTTTTCTAGCCAGATAATAGAATTACAGAATCACAGAATCATTGAGGTTGGAAAAGCCCTTTAAGATCATCAAGCCCAGCCATTCCCCTAACCCTGCCATCCCACCACTAAACCCTGGCCCTAAGCACCTCCTCTGCCCAGCTTTTAAACACCCCCAGGGATGGGGACTCGACCCCTGCCCTGGGCAACCCCTTCCAGTGCCTGACAGCCCTTGCGGGGAAGGAATTTTTCCCAATGTCCAACCTGAACCTGCCCTGGCACAACTTGAGGCCATTTTCCCTCATCCCATGGCCCCTTCCCTGGAAGCAGAGCCTGACCCCCCCGACTCCCCCCTCCTGTCAGGCAGTTGTAGGCAGCGATAAGGGCTCCCCTCAGCCTCCTCTGCTCCAGGCTGAACACCCCCAGATCCCCCAGATGCTCCCCAGCAGCCTTGGGCTCCAGACCGCTCCCCAGCTTTGTTGCTCTCCTCTGGTCACGTTCCAGCAATGCAACCTTAATTTGTGTTTCCTTTAGCAGTTTTCCCTGAAAAGCCGAAGGACAGCTTCTGCTGAAGTTCCCACCCCGGGGTTCCCCTTCTTGGTTAGACCGCGTCCGCCTCTCAGGGACCTGCTCACATGAGGTGCCCAGCTGAAATCCCATCGAAATGCTTTAATTAAAACGGACATTAAAAGCTCACTTGTTCAAGCCAAAGAACATTAGGAGGAATTTAAATGAAGAGGTTTTTAAATCTGTGACATTTATTCTAATGAGAAAACACTTTCTAATCCTGAGTGTCTCCTAATTCAAAACAGATTGGAAGGACTGCAAGTGAAAACAACTTTTGTTTTTTTTTTTCCCTCCAGAAAACACACCCTGTAATTAGTAGATGTAGCTGGCAAATAACATTCATCTTTTCCCTACAGCTTCCACATCAGCTTGGAAGCAGGCAGGGGGAAGCGGTGGGGGCTGTACCCACCCAGGGGTGCATTCTGCATTAGGACAGGTAGCGGAGCTCACAGAAATTGCTACTGCATCAATCCCGGCATCCACAGAGGAAACCATTACAGAGGACGCAGAGTGCTCCTGGTCCCCCTAATGAAAGGCGTATCGCCGCCGCCGTGCGCCCCGTGCTGAGGAAGAGCCGGGAAACAATCTGCTTGCAACAGAGAAAAACCACGCTTCCAGTCATTTGTTGGAGTGGGGCTATTTTCATCTGAAAACACTGAGATAATGAAATGTAAAATAACAGTGGAAAGGAAAGTGTGAAGCCTCAGATGAGAGTGACTTGGGGAGCAAGCAAACCATTGCGGAGGTGTTTCAGACAGATGCTAGAGAGATGAAATACAGCCCCTCTCTTCATGGTCTTTCTTTTTAACCACGGCCATTTCCCTGCTCCCTTATGCTACCCCAAAAGGGGTTGGTTTCTTTTTTTTTTTGCAAACTCCTGTATTTGTTGATCTTCTGGGGACAGGGCTTGTCTACTTCATGTGCTTAGCGCAGCTCTGAATGGCTTTTGATGGAAGCAGACTACCAAGAATAAACAAAAGGAGTAAATGTTTTCTTAATCCAAGGGAGGAAGAGAGGGCAAGCAAGCAAACCACTCGAGAAAACTGCGGGCTCCTACATTTTCTGTGCGTTTCACAAATGGAAGTCCTGCGGAGTGGAAGGTGTCGTGACCTGCCCCCCCCTTGGTAGGCTTTTATTTGGGAATATTAACCTCAGCATAGAACAGTAAGGCAGAAAAGTTGCTGGGTGCTACTGCTGCTTACTGGGAATCTGTTGCAGCCGGCTTTCTTTACCTGCCTGCAGCAACAACTCCCGTTCGAGGTGAGACGGCACGAGAGCCTCACATCCCCCGCCCTCAGGCCATTGAGACCCAGACACCAATATGAGGATATCACAAATGGCGTTTATTAACTCTCTTTCACTGCTTTTATATGCAAACTACTTCGTTCCCGCCTTTGCAGTTACATCATAAGCTCTATCACGAGGGGGCCAGTCCCTATCCTTTCCGTACATCGCGAGATCTTCCGGTTGCCAATCCCTACAGGAATCCCAGTCAGCCACGGTCCTTAGGGACGTTATCCTTTTCCCTAGGAAAAAAAAAGGCTTGGCTGTACCAACAGAAATCCTTAAAATCTCAGCAGTCCATCAGTTCTCCCCAGCCCCTTCCGTGCCGGGATGGTGACCTCCAGCTTATCCTGTTCTCTCTTCTATAAATGCAGCAGCAGTGACCAGCCCACGCTGGGCCAGGAGCAGTATCCTGCTCTGCTCCTCCGGGCCCTCATTTTAATGTTCTAGTGGCCTGTGACCAGGGGCAATGCAGGGCTGTTTCGCATTCTCCGAGCCATAGTCTGGGGATTTCTGAATGAGGGCACAGTGTTCTGGTGTGTTCAGCAAAGTAGACAGACATCAGCCGGAATCCAGCTTCCCGCCTCCTTCAGATTTGGCAGAAGTTGGCTCCAGAACTAAAATTTACTGGCAGTCGTATTTCTCTAATGGGACAAACAAACAAAAGAAAAAACCTGGATACAAAGACTCAAATTCTGAAGTCTGGATGGGGACATTTGTGGCACGCATCTGTCTTTAGTTCAATGGGCAAAGTTACCTTTGTTAATGAAGAAAGCATAGGACATTATTTTATTTAAGGATCCAGCTCTGGCTGGCTGCAGTTATTGAACAGATGCTGGTGCCAGTGGCTCCACACGGACCGCATTTGCATTGCTTCTTGCTAGCTTGCTGTAAATACACCAGCATAAATGACAGGAATATTCCCAGGAACACCTACTTCTAAGCGTGTATCCGTAACTTTGTGAAAGTGTCTTTGAATTCATCCTACTGAGTATTCACTTTGGAAACATGAAACGCTTTACCTATGAGCCCAATTAAAACAACGTGGGCTTTAAAGCTTGGGTACTCATAGCCACCGTCTTGAGAGAATAATCCTGCATTGGCATAAGTGGATATACGTCCGTGAAGATCAAGGGATCGAGACTCGTTCATGCTCACTGACGACCCAACTTAGATCTTACTCAGTAAATCATCACAAATACTGTGGAAAAACTCAGAACTTCTCTGAAACATCTGCAAATAAAGAAACAGAAGATGCACCCCTTATTTCAGTGGGAATTAATTTGCTGGAATTATGGGGCTCCGTAGCTCCTGGATGCAGAATCCATAAACATAAAGCACTTACAGTCATTTGCCGGTTTTGCAAATGGCTCTCTTAATCCCACCTGTCCCCTCTGAGATCCCATCTGCACCTTCAGGCAGCTCTGCTGCTCTTCTTCTAATCTTTCCTCCTCCTCCTCCTCCTTTGACTCCGTGTCACCATGGATGACCCACCATGAATAAAAGATTAGGCTGTGCCAGATTCAAACACAGCCTTTGCTTCTGGGGTCAATGCTCTAACTCCTGAGCTGCTGGACAAAGGGTTCAGCTCAGGTGTCCATCATGTCTGTGCACCTCCAGTCACCTCCTGGTCCAGGTTGAGAAGGTAATGCTTCATCTGGGAGACCTAACAGGGCCAAGGCCATGCTGTGAGGGCTGTCAGTTGTAGGCCTGTTTTCAAACAGATAACGGGGTACGTCACCAGCAAATCCATAGGAGGATAGGTTGGGTGAAGGCTCAAATGGTGGCCAAAGGAAAAAATCAAGGATCTAAACTTTGAATTTCTGTCCAGCACTTCTTGGCCCAGTCTGCTCCAGCCGTGCACCTGAACTCAAGGATGGGGTCATGTTGTGCCAGAGCAGCGCTGGACTGGGGGACACAGACCCAGCCTTCCCTCCCGCTGCTTGTCCAGCACTGGCCTGCAGCCCTGTGGCATGAAGCACGGCTGCCCTCGAGTGCGTGCCCCAGGTGATGCAGTGGGAGCTGCGAACAAGGTGTGAGCAGCGTCCCGTGAGAGGCGAGCGGGAGCCTTTGGTTTGTCCCTGCCCCCGACTCGGTGGAGAAGCTGTGCCCACAGCGTGACCAGACTTACTGAAGCCAGAGGCTTGGATGCTTTGAAGGTAGAAGAGACCATAGGATGTCACATTCGATGTCTGGTATGTGACGTGGGAGTTTGCTCATATGCTGCCATATTGAGAACTTGTATAGGGTTAAACTTACCTCCCCAAGAAGCACCTGGCTAAGAAATTTGCCTTGAGGCAAAGGTATGGAGAGAAGGTCTTCAGGCCACCATTTTGGTCACCCCTCCTGATGGTTAATCTCACTTTTAAAACACGAGTCTCGTTTCCTCCAGGGATCGTTCAGCTTAGCTCTGCTGCGCTGAAGCGGCCTTCAATGCCACCGCTTCCCCTCTGAGAGCACTTACCCGCCACAGCCAGATGCCTCGTGAGCCCTGGCACATCCCAAGTCGAGGGGCCCTTACCGCCCTCCCCCCATGGCACCGTTCCCATCCTTCAGTCATCTCGGCGGCCCTTCCGCACACGTGCCCTCGCCGCCAGCAGCCTTTTAAAACCCCGGGCTTGGTGCTGTACTTCGCGCTGGTTGTCTGAGAGCTCTGCACAGACGTAACCCCGCGTGACTGTTCCAACCCCCAACTCCCTGCTGAAACACCCAGCGATCGCACCGTGAGGGCGTCAGAACTGATTTTGAACAAACTGATTTTTTACCAGTTTGAGGTCCAATTCAACACCCATGCTGTTGTCTGAGGCTTTTTTTTTTTCTGGAAGAAGCCTTACGGAAGCTACCGGGACAGCTTATGGGCTGTGGTGGCACTCAAAACAAACAAGGATGGCAGAACTAGGTCTGCTGAAAGGAAGACATAAAGGAAATTCACCTTCCAGCATCCACAGCAAGCGAAGCTGATCTGCATTTCTTATACCAAGCGAAGGCTACGGCTCAGATGCTAATTTTATCTTGCTGGCTTCGTAGCGTCCTTGATCTTCAAGAGAATTCAAAATAACATGTAGCAAATGTATAACTAAGTCGTTTTAAAGAAGTAACTGCAAAGTGCATAACACTGCTCAAGGGGAAAGAGCTTCTCTGCTAAGCACCGAGTATGAAATCAGATCATACCAGCAGGCTGAACAAATGGACTCTTTACACCTTATTCCCACACCTGGGCTCTTAGTGGGGACCAGGGCAGCACCGTCTCCGTCTGCCCTCTACGCCCATCCCTGATGGCAGCATATAGGAAGGCCAAGCCCGTCTTCACTTCCTAATGGCTTGTGACAGCACGGTCCCTTTGCCGAGCAGACACGGGGCAATTGCCTGTCGCCGATGTCAGGACCGCTTTGTGCTAGATGTCAGATGCAGCTGATGCAAGAGACCCTCTCCACCCTGCAAGTAGACACCCAGCGCCACGGGCTGGGGCAGGGAAGGGCTGCTCCTCTCTCCGAAGACAGGCGGTCACCCCTGCTATCATCCCAGCAAACCCAGGAGGAGATGAGTGGGGAGCAGCCAGTCCCGCCACTGCTGCGTGCTTGCCTGGCTGGGGGCATCTGGACTCGGAGGGGAAGCACAAGCCCAGGAGAGATGGGTCTGGAGTGCTTTAAGCCCTGCCAACAGCTTGTCAGTGCAGCTCCCACGATCAAAGCTTGGGCTTCTCTCCCCCCGCAGAACTCCGGCTCGGGCAGGAGTTTACATGAGCTTCAGGGCTTGATGCTCTGGTCCCAGGAGCAGGATCAAACCTGCGCTGAACTGACTATATAGGTACCTCTGCTGTGATGGTCTTCAAGGCTTTTTGGAAACAGCATGGGCTCATACAGCTGAATCCGGCCAGAAAGCAGGCAGAGGCCACCTAGGGGCAGGGGGCTTCCCTGTCCCCCAGCACACGGAGAGATGAGGGATCAGACGACAGCCCTCTCGCTCAGACATTGCCTCCCAGGGTAATGCCTGCTACCCGTGATTATTCAGTTATTCCCCATGGAAAGCCAGGGCTTCCTTCAAGGCTGTTATCCAGGCACGGGGCCTGATCATCCTCACCCCAGATGTCAGGTTACAGGTGAGTTGGTGAAGAGCCCAGTTTGCCAACCGGCAGTTCCAAACCCCTTCCCGGGAGCAGCCACAGTGCTCCCAGGAGTCACAGCTGAATTAATTTCTTAGTCTGTACCAGGCAGAGCTCGCTGGCAGGGAGGAAAAAGGACATTTCCCAGTGTCACAGGGGGACATTCTTGTCCGTCATTGGCACCAAACTCAAGAGAAGTTGGCCGTTTCCAGGTGCCAGGTATAGAGGTGCTCGGAGCAGCGCTGCAGAGCACCCCGACAGCAAGCGCCAGAAGCGCACAGACACGCTGGCTTCCATGGCAGGGACAGTGTGGTGCTACCAGCATGATTTCTGCATGTTTTTTTTCAAACCCCTACTAAGCAAAAGAGGGAAAAAAAAAAATATAGCAGCTTTGTCTGAGAAGGAGACAGATGACTGGCATCAGCTCCAACAACGTGTCCCTTGGAGGAGCGTATAAAATGGCTCTCCCACATGGAATAAAAGCCCTTGCAATTCCTCCTCGCTCTGGTAAGACAGGCCTGGTCCAGGCAAACCCCTTCATTGCATTTGTGCAGCCAGGTGCACCGTGGTGCTGCTCAGCAGGGCCTGGGCCGAGTGAGCTGGGGTCCATCACAGCCTCAGGGAGGGACCCACCACGGCAGGGCGGTGGGCAGGCTCCAGAGATCTCCTCTGGGGGGAGGTCAGGGGAGAGAGACAGCCATTCCTTTCTACTACCCTCCGTATTCACCTCCACGCTTAATTTTTGAGGTTATTTGACTGTCTTCCCTCCTTCTTAGCTTAGCATCAAGGTCTCACAGCCTTATCAAATGTATCTGCCTCCTTAAAGAGGGGTCATGAGCACATCCAAAGATCTGGGTCCTCCAGAAGATGAAGACAAGGAAGGAATTAATCTGACAGCACCACAGCCTAATCCCCCACACCTGCAGAGCTGGAGACATCTGCTCCACAAGCAGAACCAGGATATTTGCCAGGGAGTTTAGACTTTGCTCCCTGCCTGTATTTTTTCTCTAGTTGGAGATAAGTAAAATGAAAAAGAAGGAACCAGAGAAGCTACTGAATAGAAAATGAGAAGGGAGATGAGGGGTTTTTTTCTTTTTATTTTTTTTTGGCTTGGATTTAACAGTGCTTGGAATAAAAGTGCCGGGAACCAGAGGCCCTCTTCCTGAGCTGCTGGTGCTGTCCTCGCTGCTCCGCGCTGGAGCCCGCCTTGCTGTGAGCCCCTGCCCACGGGGCGGGTGCGCTGCTGACGGACGCTGAGGGCCAACCATGAGAGGTGCTGAACTTGTCTCTTTCTTGAGCATGCTTGTACTCAAATCACTCTCCATCCTCTCAGCTCTTTCATTAAGTATTTTCCCTATTTTCAGAGCAGGTGCTTGTTCCCATTCTTAATGAATCGCTCTGCTTACTGGTAAACAAGAGCTTTATTAGCTCCACAAGCATGCGCTTGTTTCTATTTATACCTTTTCCATATCAATATTTGAAAGCACGCTACCCGATGCTGAATTCCTTCTCCAAGCTCTTTTCCACCCCTGCTGCCTCTTTCCCACCTCCTCTCTCTCTTCCCTGTCTGTTCACTGTTTGTGGTCTCCCGGGTTTCTCCGTGCTGATAAAAATCAGCCCTGGGTTTTACGTTTCCTTTGTTGGCCTCAATTGAATAGTTGGGAGCGTCCTTTCTGAATGGTGTCCATTCAAAAGAGACCTTCATATCCCTGTGGAGGTGCAGTCCTCTACGTGCATTAGAAATTGTAGGAATTGAACACCCAGATCCTGCACTCTCAAGGTCTGCTGTCCACCTCGCTCCGGAGAAAGCTACGTGCCTACTTATTGATCGGGTGCTTCTGCACCGTGTATTTTAAATCCTGATCTTATTAGTAATGGGAATTAGTGTTCTGGGGTTTAAACACAGGGCAAAAAAGGATGCTGCTTCCCTTCTCCAGCCAGCTGTATCTAGGGAGGAGGCTCCAGTTTCCTTCACCATGAGTGCTAGGAGTAGCTTTGTAATGTAAATAGGCACTTAGAGTATTTTTAACAAGCACCTGCTTTATCACGCTGCCTAATGAGAGCCTGGACAGAAATGCAGTGAAAGCGAAGGAAGGTAAGGCTACTATTTAAGCTAATTAACAGCAAATTAAATTAAACTGACACACACATATATTTTGGGCTTCTGCATCCAAGGCGAGAGAGTGCTGCAGAGACTTCATTATTTCCCATCGTCTGTTTTTTCCCAGCACCTACCTACCCAATTACCTGGGGAAGGAAGAGGGAGAAAGATACTGAAGCCAATAAGATAATTCTCATTTACATAATAATTTTTCTGCATTGTGTTTAATAGTCTGTGAGTAACTGTAGAAGAATATATAGTCTATTCTTTAAAAAGCTCCAATGCACTAATTGAAATTAAATTACATGGAACTCAGTCTCTGTCTTCTGTTCATTGGGAGATAATATGCAAGCCACCGTTTTATGTGTTATTATTAATATTGACAGATGAACCACCGTACTCACCACCGAGCCACTCCTCAGATGTGTTTCCCCTTCCTTCAGCTGTAGGTGAGCCTAAACTGGTGTTTTTTCCCCATTAAAGTGGCTCATTTGGTACACCCAGGGTTGCAATCCTTTAGCATTCAAGACAGTCATCACTGCAGGTAGCAGCGCCTATTTGCGGCATTAACGCCGGGTAATGAAACTGCCTTCTTTTTTTCACGTTGCTTTGCATATGTTGTAACTCAATTAATCTGTCAGGGTGACATTTCCATCACAAACAAAATTTAAGAGAATTTAATGCGAAGCTGGCCGGCCTAGAAAGTGGAGTCGGATGTTACGTTCCTTGGAAGAGGCACAACGTCAGGACTGACTTCCCCTGCTTCCCAGCCCGTCCTGCGAGCTGCTGGGGTGGGAGCACGGGTCTTACTGGTGCTGGTGGGAGAGTCAGGCTGCGTGGCAGCTTGTTCCTCGTCTCCTCCCAGAGGCTGCTGCCAAGGGAGCCAATTAGTGCCAGTTGTGATGGGAGCACTTTTTCCACCAGCAGCCGGATTGAAACCTTTAGTTCATTTTGCACAAGCAGAGGCACGCAAAATGTTCAAGCATGGGAAAAAATCCACAAATTTTGAGCGTTTAGGGTATCCCCATGGATTTTATTCTTTGCTTCAGACTTGTGGCTTTCATTAAAAAAAAAAAAAAAAACAGGAAAAAACCCAGAAAGGTTTCTTGCCCTTCTGATGGCCAAACTAATTTTCTTCCTCTAAACTAATACCAAGCCTCTCTGAGCTACCTGTGCTGAAATGGGCTTTCTCTCCTCGGTGACTCTGGGACCTTGGAATAACAAGTTGCCAAGATTGGGCATCAGTCCTCGCTGCTGATGGCACTAGAGACAGCCTGCCAGCACTCCAGGGGCCTCGTGACATTTCCCAGCACTACACAGAATTACCAAGGAGTTCTGTGCTATTGTTTTCCAGCTCTTCATGCACCGGAGAGAACAAGATGGGGATGAAGAGCCCCGCCATCACTGTCTCTGTCCCACGTGGCCCAACTGCACCCCAAGCTCTCAGCAGGTTCTGCCGAGGAGTGCCTGGTCCTCACTTCCATCACATCCCAGCGTGGGAAGGACACTGAGCTGCTTCTCTGCATTGATGCTGCCTTCTGCTTGGACCTCCGCAGGGTTAAGATAAGCTAAACTGTCTCTTCTCCCACAGGGCTCCTCCAGGACCTGGTTTCTCTCCTCCTTCAGAGACTTTTGCTCTTAGAGGGTGCAGAAGGAGGTCCCCTGAGGGCATGCAGAGCCCTCCTGGGGGATGGTTCATACCAGACAGCTTCCTCACCCACACCCCAGGGGTCCTGCCAGTGGCCCAGCAGCACCGAGTAGCTCAGCGCAGGGTGCAGTGGGCCAGGCACAAGGCCACCGGGACTGGCATTTTATGAATGCATGAGGTGCCATGCCCTGCTCCCATCAGCAGGGCTTGGGAGTGCCACCACTGACTTAAAAAAGGCTGGACCTAGTTTAGATTACTAAGTCCTGCCCTGAAGACCTGAGATCTTCCAGAAGGATGACACTTCCTTCAAAGAAACCGATCAAGCACTGCTCACCCGCTAACAAGAGGGTATCATTTTCCATCACGGTAAATGGGAATGCAGGCTCCCCCCTGTGCTTTAGATGAGTCATCAGGCAAACGTTCCCCAAAACCTCCTGCCAAATAGACTTTACATTAAAGGCAGCATCAGAAAGCAGAAAGTGTTTTTCGCAGGACGTGTACCAAGTCCTGCAGCTAATTAATGCATGCATTTACAAAAGAAATGCTTGACAATACACACAGTTCAGCTGAGTGCAGGATGTGAAAGAAAATACCAGAACAGGAAACCTACACATCTCCGTTCATCCATAACATACCGCCTTAGCAGTAAATAGTCCCAGAGAGAAACTACTTTTTTTTTCCCCCCTCAAGTAGAATCCTCTGTGTCAAACCCTGTTTTTTTTTACGCAGCACACTAAAATTGTGAGTGTGAAAACCCTGCGTAAGGCCTCTGGGTTCTGCACCACTGCCTTTAATGGGAATGCACTCGGGAAAGACCATCGCCCCGGCGCGGTTCTTGGTGGAGATGCAGAATAGTTTGAGTGCAGAGGAAGCAATGCAGAACTTCTTTCTCAAACATGGAGCAGGTGTGCTTGGGTACCTGGCTGACACGAGCGTAAGGTGGACCCAGCTGGAGAACAGTAGAGATGTAGCACTGGTGCTGCTTCACAGAGGTCCAGCTCTTGGCTTGGGAACCCACCAGCATCTCATGGCTTTTGCAGCAATAGCACAAGATTCTGAGCAGGGCTGTGTTCCTGATCCTTGGGAGGAACTCCTGGAGGAATGGATAGGTTGGAGACCTTCTAGTCACTGGACATGATGGCTTTCCAAGGAGAAGTTAGATCTTACAGAAGCAGCTGTGTTGACTACCCCAGTCTCCAAGAAAAAGCAGACCCGCAACAGAGGGAAGGGAGAGGGTTGGAAGCTGCGGTGAGAAATGAAACCAAGGGCCTCTGCTCGTTACAGCGGGTGCTATGGCCATGAGACATCTCTGGTAGCACAACCATAGGAGCGGCACCAGTTCAGCCAATGCTCACTGTAAATAGCGATGATCTCTATGCTCAGTATGTTCAGTAGCAGGCATCTCAAGCAATAGGTGGAAAGGTCTGAGTTCTTGTGAGACTAAGCCGAGGATAACAGCATACCAGGAGCATATTGACACCCAGCTTGGAGGGGAAAGAAGAAAGAGAGATTGTAACAGGTTGAAGATTTAAGCAGACACAAGCGTAATCCCAGAGCTTGGACTCCATGGGATGAACAGTGCTGCCCCTTGCTTTCTGTACCAAGCAGGATTGTGCCCTGCCTAGTTCTTTTCTGGAGTGGAACTGGGAGCCAAATGATATTAATCGCTATTTCACTGGTTTTATGGGGCTTTGGTAGGTGCAATAATTCAGTTCATAGCTGTGTAGTGCAGTCATATCGCTCATTCCTTTTGTCAACAAATGAGTTCTGGCTTGTCTGTGTGGGGTTTAAAAGCTGACCAGATATGAGGACAGTGGGAAGGATGACACAGAGACCCTACGCCAGTGACAGGGTGGTTCCTTCTCCACCATCAGTAAATTACTTCCCTGGCTCAGTTTCATCTCCTAGCACTCACATCTGAGCCACAGAGAACACAGCCCCAGGCTCAGTCCTGACGGATCCATAGGGAAATGAAGTTGCTGTGCAGAAGGCTGTGCTGCTCTTCAGTGGGACTGGGACAGGCTGGAGAGTTGGGCGGACAGGAACCTGATGAAATTCAATAAGGGCAAGTGTCAGGTGCTGCCCCTGAGGAGGTTTAACCCCATGCACCAGGACAGGCTGGAGGATGACATGCTGGAAAGCAGCTCTGCCAAGAGGGACCTGGGAGTCCTGGTGGACGACAAGCTGACCATGAGCCAGCAGTGTGCCCTTGTTGCCAAGAAGGCCAATGTCATCCTGGGGTGCATTAAGAGAAGCGTGGCCAGCGGGTCGAGGGAGGTTCTCCTCCCCCTCTACTCTGCCCTGGTGAGACCCCACCTGGAGTACTGTGTCCAGTTCTGGGCTCCCCAGTTCAAGAAAGATGAGGAACTCCTAGAGAGAGTCCAGAGGAGAGCAACAAAGATGATGAGGGGACTGGAGCATCTCTCCTACAAGGAAAGGCTGAGGGAGCTGGGCTTGTTTAGCCTGAAGAAGAGAAGGCTGAGAGGGGATCTCATCAATACTTACAAATATCTTAAGGGTGGATGTCACAAGGACGGAGCCAGACTCTTCTCAGTGGTGCCCAGCGCCAGGACAAGGGGCAATGGGCACAAACTGAAGCAGAAGAGGTTCCAGTTGAACATAAGGAAGAACTTCTGTACTTTGAGGGTGACCGAGCCCTGGCACAGGCTGCCCAGGGGGGCTGTGGAGTCTCCTTCTCTGGAGATATTCAAAGCCCCGCCTGGACAATGTCCTGTGCCCCCTGCTCTGGGTGAGCCTGCTTGAGCAGGGGGGCTGGGCTGGGTGATCTCCAGAGGGCCCTTCCAACCCCTGCCATTCTGGGACTCTGGGATTCTGTGCTTGGCCATCAAGCAGCCCGTGAAAGGGCACCAGCTGTCCCAGGGCTGGAGGGAGCCACATGCACACCAGTGCTGGCTGGGAGCGCGGGCTGGCTGAGGGGCCTCAGTCTGACCCTGCCACATCCTCCTCCACACAAGCCAGGGTTTCATTGCAGGCAATGCATCCAGTGGCCATTGGGAGTGAAAAAATCCCATATATCGCTGTGCATGCAGCTATGTCTGTGCTTACAAGCCCCAGCTCTGAGGCCAGCCTTGCTCTGGGGACACAGCTCCTGCATGGTTGCCTGCAGTCACTCATGCACACAGCGCCAATGGGGCTGCTCCGGACCGGGCTGTGCCTCTCTGGGCAGACATGGACAGCGGGTCCCCATGAAGTGTGCAGTAAGGGGGAAGAAAAATGAGAGACTTACTCTAATAAGTACCTCAAATTCAGCGCTGACACCTTTGTGGATTTTCAAGCTACTGAAACTTTCTTTTTCAGCTTCCCAGAAACACAGGTCCACACGTAACATGTGCCTGAAAAAACCACTCACTTCTAGGTCTCAGCAGCAGAGTAAATACGGAAAAAATGAATAGGAGAAGATACCGGTCAGCTACTGAATGGATTTAAGAATGAATTAATCCACAAGGAGTCCCATGGAGAGGACAAGGGGGAATGGACACAAGTTGCTCTTGGGGAGATTCCAACTGGACACAAGACGGAAATTTTTCCCCATGAGAACAGTCACCCATTGGAATAATCTTCCCAGGGGAGGGGTTGACTCTGCCACATTGGACACTTTCAAGCCTCAGCTGGACAGGATGCTGGGCCATCTTGTCTATATTGGGCTCTTGCCTAGAAAGGTTGGACCAGATGATCCTTGAGGTGCCTTCCAACCTGGGATTCTAAGATTCGGTTTTGTCATTTCTGTGTTCAGCAATGCAATGCTCAGTCTACATGAAAGACCCCAGGAGAAGCACAGAGGTGCTGGCCACCATGTATACATGGGTGCTCCCTACGTTGTGGGTGCAACATGATGAACTTGTGCCAGGGAAAGCAGCTCCGATGCATCCTGAGGTCGTAGATAGATCCTGATGTCTGAGGCCAGCGCTCTCAGGGCTCTGGCTGTGCAGGCCTGTACCTCAGGGTGACGCTATGAACACACAAAGCTCATTGCACCCTTCCTCTCCAGTTTGGGCAGGACAGGGCGTACTGCAGACAGGTTGGTACAGGGCAGCAGGGAGCCAGGACCCTCCAAACAGTCTGAGGGCTGCCTAGACCTGTGACATTGCTTCTACATAGACCTCAACGGATGGGGAGGTAGGGGACAGAGTGGATCTCAAGTTATTCCATGTAGCTTGATTATTTCATAATAACATCTTTAATGCATCTTAGAAGCTTGGAAGGACTCCTTTCATGCCTAATTGCAAGGCTTTCTGAGAAAGCAATCACTGCTCAGAGGCATTTTCCAAGGATTTTTGTCTTTTGCATTTGTAACATCAGTCAAGCAAGCCACTATTCAGCAGTCTCTGTAGTCTGGCTCCCTTTTTAACCTCTCCTGTAAAACCTTTGGATATTATTATCCTTTCCCTATTTGTTCGTGTCTTATGAGTACAGATGCTTATTTGGAGCTTTCATTAGCGCGCTCGCCAAACAAAGAGAAGACATGAAAGGAGCAAAGAGAGCAGTGAAGTTGAAAGTCTCTTGGATGGGCTTTGGAAGTTATTTGTTACCAAATGAGAAGCAATCTTTCATCTGCTTTCACCTGGCGCCGCTTCACTGCGGTGGGGAGTGGCGGAGGAGGGCAGGCATCTAGCCGCAGGTGAGGAATCTCTGCAAAGGACTCCAGCTCATGTCAGATGGGAGAAGGCTCCCTCGGGGTGTGTGTTTGAACACTTTATCCCTGGGCTGCAGCACTACAAAGACTCATGCTGAGCAGAGGCATTTTCACCATGTCAGTCACTCCTCCTGGCTTGCAGGAACAGTAAAGTCAAGTCTAATACCCCCACTGTGCGCGGGTGCACACACACAACACTGGCAGCAGCTGCGCGCCGGGCTGCCCGGCATGGTTGGCGTGCTGAGTGGCTACAGCACCTACGGGAGCTCTGGCCACCATGGCCACACACCAGAGAACAGCCAAGCCACGGGAAGAACAGAGTTTGCCCTCGTGCTCAGGTCACCCCGGCGCCAGGCCGGGGGAACAGGCAGAGTGGGGTGAGGAGACGCAGCAAGAGGAGCTTCATGCAGGCTGTGGGAGCCATTCCCCCCAGCAAGCAAGGACATGGTGTTCTCCATCCCTCATACCAGAGTGGCTTCACAGACCTCCTGGGAATAAACACACAGCAACTGTGACCTTTTGAAGCTATCTTCCACTGAGTAATAGTTCTCTCTAATCACACGACCATTAATTGTTTCATAATAAACACATTCAGTAGTCAGTGGGAGTTGGACACAACGGCTCCACTGCTCGTGAAGATTGCTTTGCTCCAGCTGTTGCTGTGGTACTGATCCCGGAGCCACCCTTTGTGTGGGGTCCAGCCCCACTTTAAATAGAAGGGCTAAAGGGGACAGGGGTGCTCTATCTCATGTTGCTGGTGTCCCAAGGGACATTAATTCCCCTCCCAACCAGCCTAATTTGTCTGCATTTTGTCTGGAAAGCCAGCCAGTGGCTCCTCAAAGTATTTTGTGATTAGTCCTCAAAGTACTTCAGAGTGTTTGACTCAAAGTATTTCAAGAGCCGCTGCTCTGACTGAGTCAGAAATACCCAAAGAGCTTCTCTTAATGTGTTCACACCTCTCATCTCTGCAGAGTAACCTGGAGACTACCTTTGGATACGGTACCATCGGGTACGTCACTTCTTACTATAAGCGACCTGTGTGCCCCATCACACATGAAGTCCATGTTGGGTTCACAGCTGGAAGGGGGCAAACAGAGAGCCAGTGCATCCCAGCAAGTACCACAACCATGGGGCATGATGCTGCTTTGGCTTCAGTCCCTGCACGGGGGCCTGGAGGAGCGAGAGGCGCTCGGTCGTTGTACCCAGGCCTGTGTTCTTCTGACCTGGACAAGTGGTGATGGTGGGGGTCTCCTTCTGATGAGGCGGGGAGGAAGCATCAGGAATCACGGCCACCCTCTGATGACCCTTGTTGTACATTTAAAATCCAACTGTGCAGTAAAGAGGCATCGCTTTTCTAGCTGCATTTTGCTCTGTCAGTTCTGGGAAGGTAAGCAGCAAAGCAAAAGACAGGAATCATAAGAATGGCAAACCCAGACTGGAAATGGTCCTTGCACAAACCCCAGGGAAGTCTGATCTCTTACCAGGCAGCATCAGCCTGCCATGCTGCTACAGGACACAGAGCTGGTCAGCCCGTTTAGATTTCCTTTGCATCTGGTAAACAGATACCAGATCTGCTGCTCCAGGTGTCTGCGTACATGTCTGTCACACAAAAGCTACAGCCAGCTCCTGCAATACCTCTGCTGAAGCCGCGCGCAGAAGGTGTTGCTGGCAGTTCAGCTCTTGTAAACACAAGCTCAGAAAGCCAAGACCCCTGTAGAAGCATTCTTATGAGAACAAGCACAGGTCCACAGAGTGTTGCTGCTTTAGATTTGATGAGGATCTGTTAATGCTCTTTCCATTCTCCATCACCTCCTAGCTAGCTTTCCTGACAATAGGATCACAAATCAGGTCCACAAGGAAAATCCCTGGAGATGGTCACCGCCGTCAGACTGCTGCTTCTCCGAGCCGCTCATTAAGCGGGATTTCTGAGTGCACTGGCCTGCCTGGCTGCTGCTTTAAAACCTAGAGAGAAAGGGGTTTTTCTGCTCAAGATATCTCGCTTCTCCTTCACCTTTTAGTTTGGGAAGGAGACAGCTTCTTTCCATTTGTGCTGTGAATAGAAAGCAAACCAAGGCGTCCCCAGGCCTGCATCTCACGAGGAACGGTGTCAGAGCCAGTACTGGCCTCCCAGCTCCATCAGCACTGTGGCAGCCAAGAGCACCCCAACATACCAGCACTGCAAAAAATATACCAGCCCCCCCTCCCCCCCAGCCCACTGGCCCTAAAGCAGGAGGGAGGAGTCATTGCCATACTTGGAGCTTTTAGCCAAGGCCGGATCTCAAGACCTCTCTGTTGTTCAGGAGAAGCTGCCCACATTTGCAAAGAAAACTCACCTGGCGTGCTTTCACCAGTCATGTCAGGGTCACCCTGACGCTCACGCCTTGTGGATCTTGTCCAGAAGTTGAAATAACACAAGGCAGCAGAATTAGACATAAGGGAAAGAACGGGGTGCTATCAGGTGCTAAATCAAAGCATTCAGTCATGAGGCCAGAAACATTTGCATCAGAGGCAGCTCAGAATAGAAGCGGAGCATCAAAAATTTTGGCCACTGGAGTACCACAAAGATCTAACGGCCCTAGTGTTGTCACAGCTGATTCTAACAGCCAGGTCTCCGCATCTGTGTTGTAATTCTGTAGTCAAAGCAGACTACAAAGACTCTTTTCCTACAAGTCCCTCATGAGCTTCACCTGGCCCAGCCCCAGGAGAAAAGGTCCTACCACCAGATCTGGTGTAGCTGGTTTTGGAGAATATGCAGTTGCGCAAGATCTGCAGGAAGCTCTCCACTTGTGTTAGTGTCATCCTTCACCTTGATGATGTCTATAAATAAAGCGCTGCAATAATCAACTAGATTGACTAAGACAGATGCTGCTTTTAACATGTGTACTGTAATTAACTTACACAAGGCTAGAAAGCTCCATCGTAGCCTCTTCCCACAGTGGAGGAAGTTTGGCTTTCTAATAATAGGAGCTGGGAACACATGTTGAATTATAAAGTAATCAAAGTTGGTTTTGGCAGGAACAATCCAGATTTGTCGTGCTTCCATTTAATCTCCAAGTCTGACAGGCATTCATCTCCCAATGGACCGGCTGCTTTTCTCGTAGCTCCTTCTGAATGTCTTTCCTCTGGCAGAAGGTAGGGCACAAATTCTTGACGGTAGGAGGGGAGGTTTGCTTTCTCTGACTGTCCTCTTGACAATGCATGTGCTGACTTGCTCTCACACGCCATATGGTTTGCACACACTAGTTAGCAGCCACGCGCATGCGTTGCAACTAGTCTGGATGCACGTTATGTGCGCACACCCCCACAAAACCTGGCGCAGCTATAAGCTGTACGCTTCAGTCGGAGTGGCCTTGCCCTGAACGGTCACAGGCAGGATTGCACAGCGCTGGCTGAGCAGTGGATAAAAGATGCTTCACTGCCCTCTTCCATTTTCCAGCCTGCACGCATGCAATATTGTGCAACGTCCTTTCACTGCCGCCCGCTGCTATTCTGGGACACCTCCTTGACAGTAAATGTTAGGTAGCACTTCCCAGGCTATTAACTTCCCTCACAATTCTCTCTTAGCCCCAATTTTCAGATCCTGATTCCAATCAGTCTTAGCACCCTTCCCAGCACCCCGGCTGTCTTTGGATCATCACTGGTATGGCCAGTTCCCTCCCGCTTGCCTGTCCTTCTCCCTTCCTCTACAGCCCCTCACCTGCACGCTCCTTTCTTACTCGCTCAGCCCTCCCTTAGCCAGATCACGCCTTTCGGTAGCCATCTGGCAGGATTGCAGTCCGGGCACCCAGTCCCTTGCTGGCTTTGATCTTGTCAGCTCAGCTAACACCCGCAGGAACTGGGTGACAGCGAGGGCTTCTGTGTATTCTAAAAACCCAGAATCCACCCTGAACTGTTAATTCAGGCTGCTAGCCCATGCCCTGTGCCTTTTTCCTGGTGTTTCCTGCCAGGTTCAGAAGGCCACAAGGCCCCCCTGTCCCTAGCTTGCCTTGTCAGGCTGCCCTCCTTCAGACATCCCAGTGCACGCAGAGCATCCCGGAGGTAACGCAGAAGCTGCTCCCCTTCATCTCACTGCTTCAGATCAGCTTGACTAACGATAACTGCCCCTCATTCTGCTTTTACATCTGCTGCCTGCATTTCCCTGTGCTCTTAGATTAGCAGAACAATTTATCCTAGTCTGACTCCTACTTCCACACATAAAAACTGCACTCCCACAATAATATTTGTGCTCTGTTTATGTCTGTGTGCAGACACCTGCTACAAATTCTTGTTCTTGAAGGGACATCTCCAAGGCAGAAAAGCCGGGCTGGGATGGGCCAGGAGCGCGCTCTTGCAGACCTCCCTCAGCTGCGGCGGCTGCACCTCCCGAAGCCCACGCTTGATGAGCATCACACGCAAAGACTTCAGCACACCCAGGGCATCGTGCACACAAATGTGCTCATTGCCGCCTCCCAGGCTGCTGCACCTCCACAGTTTTCTAGCTTTGGGCATGTGCAACTTTGAAGACCTGCTGGGGACAGCCAGCATCTGAAAAGCCCACCTCAGAGTCCTCCAACGTTACTGGGAAGTGAGCAATGGGGAGTTATTCAGATGCAGCTAAAGAATCATTTTAAAATTTTTTTTCCCCCCAGTTTTTACCTCATTGGGATGCCAGACAAAAAGGTTTTGGCCCTGTCCAAATTGCATAGCATTGACCTGGCTTCCACAAGCACCATCTGCCTCCTCTGACTTCTGGGGAGGTAGGGAGAGCTGAGGACCCACCGGGCTTGTGATGCCCTGGGTGGGAAAAGACAAAAATGATATTTTCTGGCTGCCTGCTCCAATGCAGGCTGAAAAAATTCAGCCTTGAACTTGCTTTGGTGTAAGACCTCGCCTATCTCTTGCCACTCCCTTGTTATTTATTTGTCATGTTTGGCTATTAGGCAAAGCAGTGGTCACTCGTACGGTGCTGAAGGAGTCAGGCAAAGAGGGTTAGCTGGAGTGAAGCAGTGTAGCTTCCTTCTGATGCATTAAACAAGGAGAAGGTGTAAAGCAGGAAAGCATTCTTGTAGCGAGCGAGAAGGCCGTGCGCAATGAAGATGGAGAAGCAGGCTGTAGCCACATTAGCTAAACAAGCCCCGCAGTTTGCTGTCCCTTATGACTTTCATCCCTATCTGTTGAGCTTCCTAATGAGGACACGTGACTTCGCTATGCTCTCACGTCACTTCAACTGATGTAAATCAGGCTTGCTCCTGTCTGCTTTGTACGTTAACACCAGCAATGGGGAGGTCATGTCCCTGATGCCCTCATTAGAGGCGGTGTCGGCAGCCCTGGGCGATCGGGGTGCCCGCTTCGCTGCACTCGGGCACATCTAAGGCAGAAGGGCTCAGCGACAGGGCCGGAGCGTGGGGGGGTAATGAGCACCGTGAGCAAGCGCAAGATTTTCCAGCTTGCCCTGAAACTTGGTAGCTCCCTTTGCTGCAGCAGCCTGCGTGCCGGGGTCGTGTCTCAGAGGTAGGCTGCTGCGCGTCGAGGTGCTCTGCGCCGTGTCCATGTGTCGGTTCCCTTTTCACAAAGGCGTTTGAGAAGGGCATTGCGGCAAGCGCATCAAGGCTGGAGGGCCCTCTGTTTCATGATCCAGTCTGCTGCCATGCTTCCCCAGGGCTTTATTTACTACTCAGCTCTGAACCGTGCTATAATGGGCTGCAGCCTTCACCGAGACAAGCAGCAACTGCCTCGCGTGGGGTGGGGTGGTCAAACCATTGGAGAGAAAGAAGCAACCAGTGTCCTCACAGCCCTGTCAGTACTGGAGAGGTGCCATTTTAGTTCACATTTGAAACCAAACCCTGCATTTCAAAGCACGATGCTTTGATTCAAGCCAAGCGCACTCCCTAATTAAAACAAGGTACTGGTACTTTGCTTGTGGAGGATAGGGAGATCTTGACAAGGGTGAAGTTTCATGGCATGGAAGTTACATATTACAGAAGGTACAATGTGCTAGACACTTCTAGCATCCCTTGGGGCACTCCCAGCAGCACTTGTCCCAGGCAGCAAGGTACCAGTGTTTGCTGTATTGCAGCTACATACATGATTTTCCAAGGCTTATATTTCAGTTGAATCAAAAGTTTGCATCCAAACATGCAAAGGCTTCTCAGGTAGACATATGGAATGTAAATGTAACTCTCCTAGCTCTGTTCCAACCCTGAAGAGAAGAATGATATCTCAATTCCCTCAGGTTTGTGCCTTTGGACCAAGGGTTAGCCCAAAGCAAGCTCTAGCTCTTCCAAAGGGAAATTAGATCCATAAATTAAAAAGGTGGAATGGAAACAGGTAGCAGAGGCTCTGGCTGCTCTGGCTTAGAATCACAGAATGGTTTAGGTTGGAAAAGCCCTTTAAGATCATCAAGTCCAACCATTCCCCTAACCCTGCCAATCTGTGCTGAGTGGTCCTCTTCACTTGGCTGCTAGATGAAGCATCCGGAACAAAATCAGAAAGTAGCTTTAAAAATTAAAGATTTCAAAGCCCCTTTTTAAGGATAAAGTGGAAAGTATTACATTTGTTACCCCAGGGAAAAATGAAAAACTACCATGAGATCATTCCCAACCATGAAGTATGAAGAAACCTGTGAAATCATAGAATCGTTCAGTTTGGAAAAGACCTATAGGATCATTGAGTCAACCATACCTGTCTACCACCAAACCCTGTCCCTAAGCACCTCATCTGCCCAGCTTTTAAATACCCCCAGGGGTGGGGACTCAACTCCTGCCCTGGGCAGCCCCTTCCAATGCTTGACAACCCTTGCGGGGAAGGAATTTTTCCCAACGTCCAACCTAAACCTGCCCTGGCGCAATTTGAGGCCGTTTCCCCTCGTCCTACTGCCCGTTCCCTGGGAGCAGAGCCCGACCCCCCCTGGCTCCCCCCTCCTGTCAGGCAGTTTTAGGGAGCGATAAGGGCTCCCCTCAGCCTCCTCTTCTCCAGGCTGAACACCCCCAGGTGCCAGGTAGGACACGCTGCTCTGAACGTTTCAGTGATTTCCAGAAGAGAACACACACTTGCAGATGCAATACACATGGAATGAACACCTGTGCAAATGGAAAATTTAACATTCATCTGCCTACTCCAGCCCTTTATTATAACCTGCTGCTTTTCCCTCACACTTCTCACTGCTATTTAGCAAAGGTAGCAGAAGAGCAGAGTTTAGGTGGCTGACCAGGGCAACATCGTAGTGTGAGCTTTTCATGTTCAGCAAGAGATCTCACTGCCCCTTGGTGATAAAGAGGAACAGGGAAAACCCACTCTGCCTGGACCAGGCCATTTCTGGGATGAGCAGGGTCAAGAACAGCCCTGGCTGCCAGTCTGGGCAGGAGCCTTGATGCCAGGGTGGGAGCAGAGTCCCGTACAAGGAGCAGCAGGCACAGCTGGGTGGCTAGAGCAGACTGGGAGAGGCAGCCCCAAAATTAATCCTGAGGCAAGGGAGTACGGAGCGGGTGATGTTTTGGGGGACTAAACCATCAGAGGTGATAAAGACTCTGCTGGGGACTGAGAGTGAGGACAATGACAGGCTGGACTCCAAGGAACCCCATGTTTCCACAAAGTGAGACCTCACAAGTGCCCCGATGGATGGTTGGGCACAGCCTCCTGGGCTGATCGAGGACAAGGTACTCATCAGCACTGAGAAATGCCAAACCTCTTGGCACCTGGAAATGCCAAGCCCTGCTGCTGCTGTGGGACCTCCAAGCCAGAGGGGACAAGGGCAGAGGACAGCCATGCCGGTATTCCCTGCCACCTTCTCACCCAGGTACAGCTGCAAACGCTGAGTACTGGTTTCCAGCAGGATTGCCCTTCATGGCACGGTTACAGCATGCAGCAGCTGTAAACCCGACAACATTTGACTGGCTGTTTTTTTCTATAGCTCTAAGTTCTCAAAATGCAGTCAAAGCCACTTTCAGCTAGTTTCACTTAAAAAAAGTCTAGCAAACCTGTGAGTTTCACACAAAACGCAAGCCGTAAACCATCAAAGGTTCTGTTAGAGGGTTGGTGAACTTTAGCAATGCCTTTGATGAAAATGGTCTGAGTTTCAAGTGTGTAATGAAACCCCAAATCATTCAAGTTTCACATGGTTGCAAATATTTCTCACAGTTCTGATCAAAGCTGTATTCAGCAGGGAAGAAGCTTTGATTTTGCAGTACAGGGGACGTGCTGAAATTTTCAAAGCCAGGCCCTGGGATTTAGATGAGCAGTTCTTCTTGGAAGCAATACAGCTAAACTTAGCAACGCTTAGGGGGAAGTAACGTGAAGATGGCACGTTTGGATTCCTCTTCTTTGGATTCCTCTTCTTGCCCCTAAGCCCCTTCCCAGGAGGAAGTTTTAATCCCCTACACTGATGTTCAGGAGGTTGCATGTCCCCAAGTTTGGGTTCAACCACTGCATATCCCTACATATCCATTCCCAGTGCTTTTCCCTGACTTCATTCTGCTGGCTGCCGACATTGCTGCTCTGCAGCACAGCTCTTTGGAGGAAAAGCTCAAGCCTGGTTTGAGGGAGAGGCATTAATGCTGCAGGACTGGTTGCTGACCCACATTCCAGCGGTGATGCAAAAGGCAGCACAGCTGGGGAGGTTTCCCTGCAGCCTCCACCACCCTGGGTCTCCCCAGCCAGCACCACCTTGGGTGGAACAGGAAAGCATCTGCGTCTTTCACTGCGCTCAGTGATGAGACCCAAATCCCGCCGGAGCCAGAGGCATATGTAAATGCATGGGTTTAATGCCACCGCCTTGCTGTGAAGTCTTCATTTGTGACAAAGATTTCCATAGCAACAGACTGATCTCGCTAGCAGGACTACGGTCCCCTTGGAAGAGCAGGTGGAAGGAGGGACTAGAGAAAGCACAACGCCGCGCAAAATGCTACAAAGAAGCAGGTACAGGTCTTTACGTAACTGGAGCGCCAGGCTTTGGCACGTCAAAGCTCCTGAAGAAAGGGAATTCACCAGGAAATCTGCACAGAGGATGCCATGAAGGCATTAGACCGGGGCTGAGGGGCCACGGACCCTGCACAAATCACATCTCCCCATCTTGATCTGCCCCTGCCATGCACAGTGCAGGGATCCCAGCACTGCTCTCCTTTGCTGTGGCAACTTGCCTGCCAAAAGGGAGACGCTACTGGTACCTCGGAGGCCAAGATGCACTTCGAGGCACTGCAGCCCCCCAGCTAGAGGTGTGCAAGCAGAGGACAGACACCACACTGTGTGTCAGCAGGCGTGGGCTCCTATCGCACCCCGCCAGGTATTTGCTCTACCCCCAGATCACCTCACCAGCCTATTTCTGTCCTCCGAAGGCAGCAGCTAGTAACACTGTCCTGCCAGACTGTTCCATAATTAGTCACAGACTAATCAATGTTTAGACACTGCCTTTAAATCCTTAGTTACTTGGCACCGCAGAAATGCAAAGCTTTGTCACACCAATAGATACAACTCTGTTACACCAAAGATACATTGCAGATGCTGTTTTCCCGAAGAACAACCCATTTTACAGACAGCCTGGCGTGATACTATGATTCATTCCCGCATCCAGTTTCCGATCAGGACAAACAATGTGCACAGGCGGTACAGAGCCATCAGCCGCTGCCGGAGTGGCAGAAACAGCCTTTGGTCAGCAAGGGCTGGAGCAGCCAAGGACTTTTTTTAGGCAACAGCAAGTTTTTCTTTCTAATGTGTTTTGCTTCTTGATAATTTTATTATTTCCACTGAGGTATTACAGTAAGTGGCTTGGCCGCACCTCGTGCTTCTGGCAAATAAATCACATCACGGCAATTGAACAAGGAAGGTAGCACCTTTGACCGGCGCAGTTCACTTTAGCGTGTCTAGAGGCATTTATGCAGAAAGCCCTCCAAAGGCAAAGCACATTTTTATTCCCCTGGTCCGGGTAACTCCCCATTTAGTTGTTTTTATTGTCCAAACCAGAGGCTACTGTGATAACAGGCTCAAAGACTAGAAGCTTCAAGGGGACGAGAACACGATCCAGCATCCCAGAAAACTTGAGTAGCTTTAGCATGATCTGACCTAACGCTCCACCCAGCAATGCCCAACCCCACTGCTCCTGAAATTCAAGCCTCGTAAAGGTCTTCCTGCTTTCTGAGAGCCTGACAAATATGTCAAGGAGCTTTTCTTACGCAGATTTCTCTGAATGCTTTCAACGCCGAAGGCACTATCGTTGTGAGAACTGTAACTATTCCATTACCAAAGCCAGTAAAGGATGCCCCCAAAAGATACATTCAGTTCTTGGGGTTTAGGATGACTGGGTGGGTGCGCATATTTGTCAATAATTCCTGCATACATTCAGTTTTGTCCTTACTACCACAAGCTTCCACTTACCAGAAGCAACACTTTGCTGCTCAGGTCTCCTACCTCATCACTCCCAAAGCAGAAAGTTGAGTTAAAGGGTTCTTGGAAAAAAACCCCAAACCACAAACAAAAAAATCAAATAAAAAAATCCCCCTTAAGTGCAGGAAAAGCTTTACAGTAACCCCCTTGCAAAGCTTAAACATAGCAGGATGCTCACTAGCCAGCTCAAAACACACTACATTCCCCATCTCAAAGCAGTATCCTAAGCAAATAAACCCAAACCAAACAAAAAACCCCCTCTCTCCTCACACCAGAAAACCCACAAGGACTTCAGGAGCCAACCTTTTATTCCTCAGGAGGGTAAACAAGCAGCCTGGGTTGCTGAATTGGGGATTTTCTCCCCCTTCATGCAAAGGAGCAGTTAATTATTTACCAGCCTGTCTGTAATGCTCTAGTTTACATGCTGGAATTTACATGATTTATTAAACAAAATAGCATTTAAAAAGAAATCCTGTCACAGCTATGTCATCCTTAAAGGAGACTGAACATTTTTTCTTAAGAAGTCAATACATGAAGGAATTGCTGAAGATACCTCTTCTTGTTTGCAGCCATTTACCTGCTTAAATAAACCCTCTCCCTCCTCCCTTCCATTCACAGGGTTGGGGATGGAGCCTCATTAGCTGCCTAACCTGGGCGAGGGCACTGGTCTTGCAGCAGGAACTGCTTCGTGAAGAAGATTAGGCATTAATCACAAATTCCTAAAGGACGGGCTTAAAAATCAGGGAAGGTCAACTGCTAACTTTGTGTTGATCAGGGGCCCAGAGAGCCAGCAGCGAGGAATTAAAAGGGTATTTAACCCTTGCTAGGTGTTGGGTTTTTTTTTTTTAACCCCAGCCTTTTTTTTTTTTTTTTCTGCTGTGAAAAAAAATCAGATTTGGTCTGACAAAACATGTGATAGTGATTATGGTGGATGGTTTGGATAAAAAAGCCTTACAAGCACAGAAAAAGAGATTGCATTTTTGTACTCCCATTTTTTCTTGAAACAATATCCCATTTAGAAGGAAACTGCTGCTGCGTGTTCCTGAACATTATCCGTTACAGAAACAGACTGTGATGCTGTAGAGCCTGACCAGTTTCTTATGGAGAAATACTCCGTACTTCTTGGAGCTGGACCTTCGCTAAATTCAGCGTCAGCGCCTACAGGCTCCGAATGCAATTAGCCGAGCAGTGTCTCCCTTAAGTGGAAACAAAGCCTAATGCATTTAAGGCTGAGTCAAAGTGGTTGAAACTGAACTTCAAATAATAAACATATCAATCATTTTTCCTTCATTGGATTACACCGTATCTATCATGAGCTTCACAACAACCACAAGAGCACTGCTCCTACACTTCCCACTGCTTTAAGGATTGACGTCCTTGCACTTGGCACCTGCAATCCCCAACTCATCGTCTGTCAAGTAAAATGCCTTCTAATTTCCCTTTTTGACAGGCAGGTGTCATCCATAACTGCTAAAACAGTGGGTTCATTTGTTAGTGCAGGAAATGATGTAACTTAATAGAAGTTACCCTTTAAAATCCGTAAACAACAGGAATTTGGCTATAGGTAAGAGCTTGATAATATTCAAATAGAAATAAAGTTTGCGTTTGGGCAGTGGCAGTGCTTAAATCACCGAGTCGGGTTACCGAGAGGTGGATATGGAGCCTTTTGAACTGAGGTCCAGTGTCCTTTTCAAACACCCAGTTCTGTTGCCAGTCACTGGCTTTGATGTAGAAATCCTGGTGTGAACTTTGCTCACCTGGGTTATCAGGAAGATCGGGCCTTAAAATCCCTGCCAAGCCAAAGCAGCAAATCTGAGTATGAATTTTTGAACACTGACACGAATGTCTCTCTCCTTTTGCAGCACCAGGCTCTGGAGCTACACGACAGCAGCTGAATCGGCACAGCAGCTCGCACCAGAGCCAACCTCTGCGGAAAACGCTCTGAGCAAGATTATTGCAAAATATATGGCCTCGCATCGTGTTAGGGGAGTAATCAACAGAGTGGATTATTTTCTTTCTTTCCAACTGTTGACAGCAGAGGTTCTCTCCCAGCCCGCTCAGTGCCTGGCTCCCCTCTGATTTTGGACGGCTGGAATTGCTCTAGCTAATGGAGTGACTCCAGGCTTTTGCGAGCGTGGATGGATGAGACTCCAGCCTCGGGGCATGCAAAAAATGAGCCATGTTTTCCTCTAGTCTCAAAATACAGGGGAAAGATGTGTGCATAACCACAGATAAGGACACCCACCTGATGTGAGATTTGAGCACTCCCCAGATTGATGAGATAAAGCTGTGAGTAAACCTACTCTTAGCTGTCTCTTGAACCCAATTCGTGATGGGCCCAAGAGTCCCTACAGCATCAGAGGATAAAGGGATGCAGGGCGACAGATATGATGTGGGAAAGACAAACCTTCCTGAGCGAAGAAATGAGTCCCCTCAGGATTGCAGCATGTGTCAAACTGGAGTGCTGCCACCCGCTTCTGTCCCCTGTTTAATGCATATACGCTGAACAAAAGAAAAGGATGATCAAACCACCATTAGATGAGAGAGAAAAAATAGCTCAAGACAGTGATCTTCTTCCCCTGCCTATGAGGCTGGAGCTACACTTTTTGGTTAATAGGATAACAGCAGCAACAACTGCATGAGCTTATAGAATCACAGAATTGTTTTAGTTGGAAAAGACCTTTAAGATCACCAGGCCCAACCACTACCATAACCCTGCCATCCCACCACTAAACCCTGTCCCTAAGCACCGCATCTGTCCGGCTTTTAAATCCCTCCAGAGATGGGGACTCCTGAGCTTCCTCTCTGGCTGCCTCTGTGTGCCTGAGCTGTTACCTAAATGCACCATCCCCTCAACAAAGCAGGAGTCTGGCACCTTGGCCTCAACTAGTTCTTAGCCTGGACTTCAGGGATGTCAGGCAGATCGTGGTAGCTTATTTGTAATGCAGGGAAAACTGAGAGCACCACTATATGCTGGTGACTTCCATGCATGGCTGCTGAGCAGCCAGCAAATGACCTGGGTCTGCAGTCAGCAAACGCTCAGGAGAGCCACTGGGAGCTTTTCCACCAACCCCAATGGGCATCGGATTAGATTTTTAGAGTCTTAACTCAAACAGATGCACCCTGCAATGTTCTTCAGTTATGACCCACGGGCCCTGCACGATGCTTAGGAGGTGCTCAGGAGGCTTGGACCCTTGCTGACCCTGGCTGGGATTGAGCAGAGGTGGGAGGGGTGATAAGTTCCTATCTCCATCCTTGTTCTCTGAGCCTAATCACTGCCAAAGATTTGCTTGTTTTCTGAACATGTGGGTTGCATTAGTAAGATGGTGGCACCCCTCATCTGCAGCCATTTATCCTCTTCCTTGATTGGCAGTCAAAGGATCTATCTCAGACAGGTTTTATAGGGGCCTTTCTTGTCAGACCCTGCATGCAGCATCCTGGAAGGAAAATTCTCTGAGAGGTGAGGGTGAAAGAGCCACCTTGCACAGGGAACCTTGAGAGAGCAGCAGAGCCCCAAGACATGCAATGCTAGGTAGGTGGCTTTACAAGCAGCTTTTCTAGAGCGTGTGTTCTTTTGTACGTTGTTCTGTGGATGCACTCATAAACCAAGGCTGTCCTCCTGCTCTGTACATCCAGCTGGAGCAGCTCTCGCTTCAAAGAGAGCACTGAGCTGGAAGAGGAAGAGATAAAATGTAGAAGTTGTTTTGGGCTCCAGCTTCTAACACTGTATTTAGAGCTGAATCTTCCTTGCCTGTGCAATCTTGGCTTGATTCTACACAGTGTCTCCTGATTCTCCCTCTCATTTGCTTCAAACGTGGGATTAGGCCAAGCATTCAAAATGTGGACCAACCACCAAAAAAACCCCTCAGCCATTGAATAAATAAACATAGGCCTTCACAGGGTGAAATCAATTCCTGTTAGTATTCTGCACGATGCAATAGAAGCAATTCTATTTAGCTCTGCCTTAAATGCCACTGTATGTCACACTTTGCAGAAACTGATAGTTCCATTTTCAGCATATTGATCTCCAATTAAATCAATGGTTTGGGGCAAGTTCATCTGTCCAATCCACACAGCAGACTTGAGATACCCAATCTGCAGCAGGTGTGTACAGAGAGGTCTGGAAATGTAATTGGAGTTGTAGGAGATTGTGTTATGCTACCCATGCACGTGGCATTGCCAAGCTCCAGGCCAAAAGGGATGTTTCACTTGGTTCATTAAGGAGCTCATTTCTGCAGGAGTGCCCAGAGGTCCCGTCTAGCAGGAGCTTAGACATGAACAAGGGATTCTCTTCAGTGACAAACGTGCATGCAAGATGCGCCAGCAACCTCCTGGTAGCATTTTGAACAAGAGATGAAGGCCAAAGAAGGAAAAGAGCTATTGAAGTGCAAGGAAAAATATGGTAAAGAACAGAAAAGAATTCGGGACTTCCTTCCAAGAAGGCGACCCCGCCATAAACAGTGCATTAGCAAATGTCACTTGGTGTATTGGTAAGAAATGGTGAGGAGATCGTGCGTGCTCTCTGCATCTCTGCAAAGTTCATACAGAGGGAACCAAACCCCTTTCTTCCACCTCTGGCATCACCACAACCAAATGATGTGTATGGTGTAAATGCCTTTATTTACATAGTCTGAATGTATGTCATACAATTTACATAGTCTGAATCTTGGCACCAGTGTACAAAGTGCCAAGAATAGTACCTACCTTACTCTTTCAGTACTTGAAATACTAAATCCTAGAAGAAAAAGAGATTTGTCAGGGTTTTAGATAAGATCTGAACATCTTCCCCCCAAACTGAGGTAGGCAAATAACTCTCAAGAAAGGTTAAAATCACAAATGAGCTCTGAAAGTTTTACCCATGGCTGAAGAGTGCTTTGTATCATGTATAAACATGGGCAACTGCGCTGCTTGGTTTTGGTGGGAAAAGGGGATGTGACAGCAAGAGCAGCAATGGGCTGGTTTCACAGTTTGGAAGAGTTGTCATTTGCCTCGCTGTGCTTTGGGGACAGATCCAAATGTTCTAGGTCTGAAAATGGCCAAGCTGTCCACTACGCCAGTAACCCCAGCTCACAGACTTCAGAGCCTGTGCTATTTCCATGGCTGTCTGTTGGCACCATCCATCCCAGCCTACGGCTCTGGTTACGCCATGGCTTCCCTCCAGGCTGCGGCTGCTGAGACGGGAGCTGAGTGGCAGAGGATGCATCAGGGACGCCCAGCGGCTGTGTCCAGCGCATGGCCACCAAGGGCAGGGTCAGGGCCCCCTGGGCACAGGGGCTGCCTCCAAAGGATGCTGGGCAGGGCTGCAGGGGGCCCATCACCCCTGTGTCACTGTGGCACCACCCGTCACCACAGCTGTCACAGGGCAGGATAAAGGGGACATCCTCCTGCTGCCAGCCTGTCCGGCTTTGCTGTCGGGACAGAGCTGGCCTAGGAGCAGCCCAAAGACATCCAAGAGGAATCCCTTGAGCGTGCAGAATTACTTGGAGGGGGCCGAGGGAGGAAGTCTGGAGGCTGAATGAGGCTGCTGGGTGTTCTCTGCTGCAAGGCCAGCTCCTGGTGGGGCCATGTTTAAAGCTCATCTGAAATCCTACCTCAGCCTTTGGGGAACAGATGCCAGGTCCTCAGGAGATGAGAAGAACCCCCCAGCCCCTGGAGGTGCCCAAGGCTATCAGGGTTTTTCACCTGGATTAACAGTGGCAAGACAAGGGAATGCCTTCTTGATGAGCACTGTGGAGCTTGCTGGCCTTATCCCCTGCAGAACCAGGATCATCAACAGTGGGAAATGGGATGCACTGATGATGCAAGGGGTCCCAGTGCTTTGGAGGACTCACTCGTGTCCTGCCAGGCAGGGGGAGGATTCTTGCCCTTGAGGTCAATCAGGCTGCAGGCATTTTGCCACTCTTGGAAGCCCTTGAGATGGCTCCATGTTGAGGGAGAGAAGAGGTTGGGCACCTTCTGGGAAGTGTGACTAGCCTGTGGGATGAAGAGGCAGGTCTTGCTCTCATGCTCAGGGAATAGCCGATTGCCAGCTCTGGGGTCAGGAAGGAATTTTCCCCCGGGGCGGATTGGCACTGGTCCCTGGGGGGTTTTTTTGTCTTCCTCTGCAGCATTGAGCATGACCACTTGTCAGGACTCCTCTGCTCCATTTGGGCTGGGTTACTGCCTGCTGCTCATGCCCAAGGATGGCCTCTCATGCCCTGCGGCTGGTGGGAGGAAGGTTTTTCTTTTCCCCCAGGGTGGACTGGCAAGTGTCCCTGGGGTTTTTTTTGCCTTCCTCTGCAGCATTGAGCATGGCCCCTTGCCAGGCTCCTTTGGGCCATTTTGGCTAGGTGCCTGCTGCTCGTGTTCCTCAAAGGTGGCCATTGTGCCCCTGCACCCAGGGGAAGGAGGCTTGCTTTGCTTTTGGTGGTCCTCACACTGAGCAGGAGTGTTACATCTGTGCTAAATGCGGAAAGAGCACCTCATGCCGAAGTGCTAATACCTTTCTCTGCAAACCCAAGATCCCCTGTGCAGGAAGTGCATTGACCAGATAAACCTGTAAGATCTAGGGACGACATAGTCGGGAGTACCAAGGTTAATGCATCCTGGGACAAAGAATCACCTTTTTTCCTTCCTGAGGAGTACATTGAGACATGCTAAGTGCTGCAGTCTTTCCTCAGAAGAAAACTGCCTGAACGCATATACCTTAAAGCTTGCACAGAATGTGCCAACATAAAGCAATCACAGGTTGGAGTACTGGGACAAATTAATCACTACCATGACTCTGACCCCACATTCACTGCCAGTTACTAAGTACCAGGCTGGATGGGGCACTCAACGCAGCAGGCAGCAGCAATCCCAAAGCCCTGGGCTGTAACATTCTTGTTCCCATTTTGGATTTTTGAAATGAAAGTAGCAAAAATTACCAAAGGCTCCTTGTGGCCGAGGATGCATTTTATTAGAACACAAAAATGATAAACTAGAACAAGATGAGCCAGATTAACTACCGTGTAATCTGAAAGGAAGATTTGGGGTTTAGACCTGACTTCCTGGGTTGAAATTAGTTCCTTGGGGGTCTTTCCCTGTGTCACCCCTGCTTCTGGGCTATGAGTTGTCCCCTGCTGCAGGCCAGGAACCTCCCAGCCATGCTGATGGCTCTTCATCATCTTCACCTGCTTTTTTGTTCTTGGCACTGTCTCCAAGCCAACATAATATCAGAGAATGAGCAATCTCCACGCCAGGTGCTGGTAGCAAGGACAATGCAATCCAATAACCTTTTCCTGCCTGCCTGGCTGGCTGGTTGCATCACCACTTTGGTAGGATGACTTTTTCCAGGGACTACGAACAAACAGTTTTATCATCTGTCCCCTGCAGACATACACAGACCCTCTTCTTACTGGGACCTTCTCAGATTATGTGGAGGTGACAGCTGGAGAGCATTCCCATCCAGGCCATTGTTAATTATTGGGGTCAGCTGAGATTAATGACAATACTTACCCAGAGACTGTCTGGGCAATTACTGAGGACCATTTTGGGCACACAGGGCCTTTCCCAGGGACCCTGTTGGTGGAAGAACAGGAACACAGAGGGGAAAAAAGTGCTCATCTTGCTCCTTAGACAGAGCAGGAAAGCAGATGATGCTTGAAAAGGGGCTTATGTGGATAGGTGAAGTATCTGATGGGAAAGCTTCTTTGCCTCCTCCACTGGACAAACTGGGAAACCGAGTGGGAGCAAAACAGAGTGCAGGAGTTGGACAAAGTGCTCCGGCTGTGTTCAAGATGGCTGAGCCTTAGACAATGTGCCTTTATGTCCTTCATTCACATGCCCCTGATGCTATAATGGGTTATATTTATCAAGCTCCTTTGACAGTCTCCTCCGGACTTCGACCATCAATTCATCTCCTTTCACCTGCTTCGCATTGCCTCCATTTTTTAAGAGCAGTCTGCCAGAGGAATGCATTCTGCAGAAATTTGTCACTTCTTTCCATCCATGCAGACGCCCCTCTGAAGGCAAGCTGTAGAGAGGGGCTCTGCTCTGTTGCTGTATCTTTAATCTATGTGAGGCTTCTTGGTACAAAACAATCTCCCGGAGGGTGAAGCGCAGCCAGCTGTGTGCTACCCTGGTCTCTCTTAGGCCCCTTAGGGCACATATGGGGTGAGAGCGGTGAAGAGGACGTTTCCATGGGTTAGGGAGACTTGCGGGGGAGAGTGCTTTCTGTGCTTAGGCGTGCTGGCGTGTGCTGGGCAGCAGGCAGCCCAGCACAGGGAATGTCTCTTTTCCTAGTTGCAGAACGGGTATGTGCTTGCAGAATCAGGGCTGGGCCAGCACTGTGCAAGGAGGGAATGGTGGGCTTCCACCATCCACGGGAAGCTACACAGAACAGCCTGCAGCCTGTAAGACCCTGTTAGATGCAGCCTGAAAACACTTGCTGGCCTGAATCAATATCGTTGTGAAGATACAGAACAACACCCAGCCTACCAAGTCCCTTCAGGTCCGGGGTGACTCTGCATTGTGCCAGCCCTGGCAGTGCTGCCTCCTTAGCACAGTTTCGTTCCATAGGCATCTTCGTCTCCATCCCACCCTCCGAGCCTTCCATATGCAAACATCGCTTGCACAGCAGTAGAGAGTGGTCTGAGAGGCGCGGGGGGGTTTTGATCAAATATGTATGGCAGGTATCTCTGATGCATGTTATGTTCTTACACACCTGCCTTCAGCAGAGTCCCAGCTCAGCGAAGCCAGTTCCTCTCCATATTTTGAGAAACTTCAGTGCAATCAGTGTGTTTCCTAGTAAATGAAGAAGTACAACTTGCTCAGCAGGGATCGGACCTAAGAACTTTAATCTTTCTTGTCTGATTCCTGGGCCCGTGATGGGGACAGCTCTGTCCCACTCAGTGGCTGCTTTGTCCTCTTTCTCACCGCACTCTTGGATGCTGCGGAGAGTCTCCTCCGAAGGCAGGTTTGAGCTCTCTGCCTGGTCACTTGCTGGTGCTGCTGACAAGCCCAAGCAGCCCTGAGCAGCCCACAAGCTGAGCCCAAGGTTGAAAGCCCAGAGAGTGTTCAGAGTGACAAACGAAAATATTATGAAACAGGAGAATATTTCCTCCTTTTCTGACCTATTGTTAGTGCAGTTGCAGGGGAAATGGCAAACTCCTCCGATCCGATCTTTGCTTGTAACAAGCTCTCCAGCACCCCTGCAAGGAATTTTATTTTAGCTTGATGGGGTTTAGAATTTAATTTTCTGTGATTCAGAATTTGTGACCCTCCAGTGCTCCTGAGCTCATGGAGTACAAAAGCATTTGCTGCTTGTCCTTACAACACAGAAAGATACTTGGCTGAATTTCACTCGTAAGTTTTAGAGCTGGGTATCTGAGGTATAAAGAAAATAAAGTACTCATGAATATTCTTTTGAACCAACTCTGCATATTTCTACAGCTGGGCTTCAGAGTTTTGGTACGTACTTTCCAATCCTTTGTGGAAGATGGGTTTTGTGTTTGATGGGTTTTTTGTTTGCAGTAAAGGTTGGCCAAGGCAAAACTGTTCTGAATAGTCAAGAGTCTGACTGCATCCCTGTGGCAGCAAGCTCGCAGTGAAGGGTCCCATTGCAAGCCATAGTTTTTCTTATCAAACCAGCCAGGAGAAAGTTTTTTCCATCTTCTCGTTGATGGAAAGTCTGCAAGTGGTAAAAGTGACCGGATAGGTTTTGCAGAGCATGGTGGGCTCTCAACATAAGCACAAAATGGGCTGAAGGCGAGGGTTGATAACTCTGATTTTACTGGTTTTAGGAGAGGTTGTTTTCCCTGGCCCACACCGTGCTCCTCAGACCAGCGCAGGTGGCACTAAACCTGCTGTCCAGTCCTGACTTCTCAGAAAGTGCCGAATGCAGGTGGAGACACAGGGATGAGGGACCACGCTCACGGGGCCAGAAATGCCATGAACAGCACCTTGTTACTGCCCACTCCCCTTTGGAAAGAGTTGACCTGCCAGAGGATGGTGGCAGGAGCTGTGGGCACCGTGCTGTGCTGTAGGCATGAGCCCTGAGTGCACCCGCATCCCCCGCGGCCCTGGGCTCCCTCCAGGACTCCAGGTCAGCCCCAGCACCAGGCCTGGGCTGGGGGTGCCTGCGGCAGCCCTGTCCCTGCTGTCCCCCCACTGGTGGCACTTGGGCCTGTCCCCAGCTGTCCGGTCTGACTGAGCAGCCTGGCCCGTGTCCTGCCGTGCCCCCAGAGCGGGGTGCCCAGGGAGGCATGGCGGGCTTGTGTGGCGTGAGGTGGAGGCGCTGCACCCACTGGGTGGGGACGGGGGGGGCAGCCTGGCAGAGACCCTGCGGCCGCCACCACCACACTCTGTAGCACTGCATTTATTCACAGATCCTTTATTTCCTCTCCATCTCCTGCAGAGATGGATCCCAGCTGATTTTGAATGCAATGTGGCTGTGGTGTTGACAGAACCCTCTGGCAGCATGGCTCCATGCGAGTCTGTGCCCTGTCTGTGGCATCATCCCCGGCGCATGGCTGCAGTGGGAGAGGACAGGGCAGGGCTTTTCCTCGGCGTGTGTGGAGCTCCGGCAGAGCGGGAGCAAGAGCCCGGCTTCCCAGCGCTGCCTCAGGGCCGTCAAGAAACGCAAGCGGAGAGAAGCGGCTGCTTCTTTACATGGCAGGACCTCCCCTCCCTCCCCCCCTGCCATCCCCCTTTGCATGAAACTGGTTTTATAACAGGTGGCCAAAGCCTTTAAATATTTGTGGGCCACGTTTGAATCTTGCTTTTAATCCTTGAGCATAGTTCTCTAGACCTTAAGCAGCTACTGGGCGTTGTTCCTAGAGCGGGACGTGTTATCCCTGCTCTCGCTCTCCTCCAGCACCGGTCCAGTGCTGCCAACAAAGGTCACCGAGCGCTTTGTTAAAAACCTTCCGTTCACTTGACACATAAACAGGACGAACCTGAAAGCGGTGACAAAACCGCAACTGCTTTGGCATTGAGGAGATGTGGTGGGATACGCCGCGGGATGAGCTGTTAGCGTTTGGCTGAAGCAATGCTAATCCGGGCCTGAAAAACATGCAGCCCAATTACTGCAGCTATACCGCCACAGTAATGGGGAGCTTGGGAGTGGGGCTGATGAGCGGCTTCATAACGGGCTAATGAGCAGTCTGGCTGCTCTCCATCAAAGGCCTAGTGGAAGTTGGTACAAGACCCCTGGGGTGGTACAGGAGAGGAATGTGCAGACTGGGAAATGTCCAAATATAGCATTAAAATACAGCGTGAACCGTGTGGAAGCTTGTGCTTAGCATGTGGATAAAGCAACTTCAATGTGACAGGTGCATGAGAACCGATACATTCTCAAAAGGGGCTATATTTGCATTATCCAAAGCACAAGGAATAGATTAAATGTATATTTAGGAGAGCTGTTTTACGCCTAGAGCTTCTGGGTGGCTGGAAACACCTTTTGTTCCAGAAAGTGGAGAGGAAGCTGCCAAAAAAATCAGCCCCTTGGGGTTTGATTATTGAGGAAGAGTAGAGAAAAAGGGAGAATAGGGAAGAGCTGCGGGTGAAATAGCAGGGATTGGAGGTGGTTTGGGAGGAGCTGCTGAGGATGACAGGGGAGGAGATAGGCAGGAGCTGGAGAGGCTGGGGATGGCAAAAAGTGTCTGATGCATGTGGGGCTGGAGCTGTTAATCAGGCATTTATATCTGCTGTCTTGTAAACAACCGAAAATCACCGTCTCCATCCCTCTGTCCATGAGAGCTTTAACAGCTTTCTGCTGCTCCTCATTATGGGTTAACTGAAGGACTTGCTGTAGATCTGAACATCCAAATCCTGCTGATTAAATGTGTGAGAAATCAGTACTGCCGGACTGTAGGATACTTTCTTCTTCTCATCTTTTATCTTTTTTTTTAAGAATCCACAAACTGAGGGCATTAATAAGTTGGCAAAGTCAAATCTCAGAAGTTAGGCACTGTCTATACATCCTAAATTTGCCTCTCTGATTATGCATGATGCAATTCATTTGAATGAACCATTCACGTGCACGCAAGAGCTGACCTGCACCCGCTTTCGCTGCCTCCTTGTGCTCCTGGCAGCATAGCCCCTGCAGGTGTTTTGTTGTCACCTCTTTTTCTTTGTGGCTGGGCAACAGGAGGTTACGTGGCTGATTAACTGATTCAAGATACCTTTCCTTGACAGGCAACCACTTCAGCATGTTAAATGTGCTAAAGTGTGCTTGGGAATCGTGTCCCAAGATAGGTCAGAACTGGAGCCCCAGAGGATGTAAGTAACGTAATGTTCCCCAGGGCATCTAAAATAGTTGATATAAATTATCATTACTCAAGAGATGATTGGAAAGCATCTGTCCCAACATAAGCCTGCCTAGCACATGGGTTAGGTCCCTGCCCAGAAGTGCTGATAATCTTTCTTAATCAGCCTCTAATTTCTTCCTTCCAGTTTCTTGCCACATAATGATCTTCCTGCACAGGATCTTTTATCCCTGAGTGATCTCTTGGAGGCCTTTGATGGTGCATTAACAGCCTGAGAGGAGTGACTTGCTTGGAAGTGGCTGGGCGGTGATCTCGGAGGGATGTAGAATAGGGTAAGGTATTTTGCAATGTGTCATCAGTTGCTACTAAAGTGCTAAGACGAATCCCTTGCCAGTCATAGGTTGCAAGCAGCAATCAGACCCTGCCTGTTATACTTTTGATGAGGGAAGTTGCAGTGTCTTGGAAGTAAAACTCTCTGTGACTGACATATTTTGCTTCAGCTGCCAGGGTAATAAGTTATTTCTGTGCAAAAACTGAGATGTAATTATTCCTAATGGTGTCATGTTGACTTGCTGCTTGTACTGCTAGGCAAAAAGGCACCTTCTGTAAACAGAGGAAACTAAAACCAATTAATAATAAAAAGGATGGCTTCCGCAAGTGTATGCTTGAATGAAGAAAGCGAAGAGATGTGTGTGTGAACACCTATTCCAATCAAAATAACAAATTTTCCAGCAAGTTATTTCTGATCCTTTCTGTCCATTCCTCATCAGCATTCATAGACATAGACGTTGTTCGTGAGAATGTCTGTGAGAAAAGGAGCATATGAATATTAATGGGAATTACAAGAAATGACATGCAACTGTATGTGCACAATCTGCTTGAGGAGCACTTGGGCGCCCATCATGTAGTCTTGGTAGATTTTGCGCAGTTTTGCAACATCGCTGGTAACACATCTGGGTGCAGATGTAGCATGAAGTGACTGATCAAGCCCTACAGGCAATGAGTAGCTAATACTCAAACTAAATGAGCCCTGGGGAAATTCTTGTCTTAGATCTCTTTTGCCTACAACATTTAGTTCGGAAATAAGCATACATATATTTTACTAGGCTATTAGGGTAGGGAGTGGAGAAAACACCTACTGACTTCAACAAGGTCAGGTTTTCACCTTAGACTCTTCGAGCACAACTTGTGAACCAAATTGGTGAACAAAACAGGGCTGAATTTATTAGTTAATCCCGTGACTGAACAACCGTGCAGAATTTTATACTTGGGCCTGAGCCTGCTGCTTCTGCTGCTTTCAAGTAGGAAACGAACCAACAAGAAGTAGGGCAAAGCAATGAGTCTCTGAATGGAGAGAGGGATACGTTTATGTAAGTACAAAAATCAACTTTTTAGAATTCAGGCTGGTTTTCCTGGTTTGCATGAATACATATCTCAGATGGCCTGACACCAAGAGGTTATGATTTCTGTTTCGTCCCTGCTCCATCTCCCACACAGCCAGTGGGGCAATCATCCCGATGCTCGCTGAGCTGCTGCTAGGGCACGTACTATTAATCTGTGTGCTGTTAATCCTTTTACCCTATGTTTCAGTATTGTCTGTGGTTGCTCCTGAGCTTCTAGCTAAATCTGAATTGGAGAGATGAATTTTTAGTGAGATCTCTGCTTAACCAGCCTGGGCTGCTCTCTAGTTTTAGATAGGTGCATGTTCCTATTGGGGTGCATGTTTCAAAATAACTTCCTAAGCGTTTTTTTTGTTTTGTTTTGTTTTGTTTTTTAAATTATGTTTGCCCTTATCCTCTCTTTCATATTGAATGACAAAGTGTTTGAAACGGTTTCATTTAATTTCATTTTGAAAGAGCATTAATAGCTTATCCACATTACTGTTTCTGCTCCTTTAGGGAATGGTTCACCTTTCTTGTGTTCTCTGAACCTACAGGCTCCAAATCTGCCGCCTGTGGACGTGATTTAATGTCTATTTGAAGAAGGTTGTTTGTAAAGCGCTTCTCAAAATAATAATTAACCCCCCCCCCAACCAACCTATGAAAGGGCAAAAATTAATTTAGTGGGGTGTAAGTTCATGGGAACATTTGGAAATATTTGCTTGACTCTGAAAGCTGTGGTCCATAGGTCCTTTTCTCTGCAGGGCCTTGGGAAATAAGAGCAGGAACAGGGACAATCAAATTAAAGGTGGTTAAAGTGCTGCCACCTTTTGGTACAAAATTACAGAGAGCTGTTGGCAACTGGCTTGGAGAGGAAAGTCTTTTCAATACCTTAATAGCAGTGAGAAGGGATTAATCCTGGATGTAACGAGTACTTGACAAGAATGTTATCCCGTGTAGCTGCTTTTCTTCCTTCCTGCTCTCCTTCCTTTTGTCAGTTCTTTATTTGCCTGTTGTTTTCACTAACAGTTTTCACACCGTTGTTTGTCATGTTTGTATCTATGATGAATGCAACATGAAACTGCTTACAGCATCCCACAGCCTTGAGAAAGGATGCTCTGATGCTGCTTTTAGGAGGAGCAGTGGCCTAAATCAAAGACATGTAGCAGCTGAGCAGGTTGTAGAAAATTGCTTGACATGGAAAAATGACTTGTGTCTAAGTGTTGCTTGTCTCCTGGCGCTCCAGAGCGAGGACGTGGATTGAGCTGGTTTATCAGTCTCGCTAAGAGTCGGTGGTAATACAGAAACTTGAAACGCTGCTGCTTCCTCCATGCACGGTCCAGGGGCAGAGAGGGAGATAAAGGGAACAGCGTGTTGCATCCGCGTGCAGTTTTCCCTCCTGCCACTATGTGTTTAAACGCTTCTAATGAAAATTTTATGCAGTTTAACCCATAGGAGAAGGCAAACGCTATATAATATAGGCAGATCATAGGAATTTTTTTCCAGTGCAGATGTTTGCACAGTTGAAGGGACATGGGGTCAAACCAGAAATCTCACTTTCTTTCAGAAGTAAGTTTCTTGGAGGGGATAAGAAAAGCCATCTAGTGACACCCTAATGTCACTTCCCAGACGTTGGGATGGGAGGTTGGCATGCAAAAAGCTGTAGGGGTCTCTCAGTACTGGATCTTGTCCAGTGGAGAACTGGACTGGATCTTGTACCTTAATGGGGAAATGGCTGATGTCCCCACAAAGCACCCGTGCAGCGCTGGACACTGACCTGTGCTGGGGTTAATCCTTCACTGAAGAATGCGCTGCAGGTTCCCCGGGTGTGCTGGGTTACTGGCTCATCCTCCCTGGATGTAGAGGTGCTGTGAGCAGCAGGCTGGAGATAACCAGCAGGTGCCTAAGGTTTTTAATAGCCATTTTCAATGTTGGTAGCGACAGTAATATTTTATTAAGTGAGAAAGATACCCATTTCTTTACTCTGTAGACTCCAGCTTATAACTGATGGTTAAATAGTACTATAATTTTACTTTACAATACATTCAATACCTGTTTTTACAACTTTGATTAGTGCTTTCTCACAGGAGCAGGCTCCTTGACTCTAAAGATGCAGAATCGTGTCTTACATCTGTACCGCACATGCAGCATGTCAGTTATTGGATGGCTGCGGTAATTACGATGGCTGCGCGTGTTATGGAGTCAGTGCGGTTGCTTCTATCCCGGGGTAAGAGTACTGATCGTGAATAACGGAGAGGAAGCTACAAAGGAAACTTAGTTGATATGCAAAATACAAGATGTCAAGATCTGACATTCTTCACTTACAAGAAGACATCTAATAACTCATACCTGAATGTAAATGTCATATCACTCCTAAAGCATTATGCGTTCTCTATCAACCAGAATAGTGAACGACTACAAATGTTCCAGCACACAAAACACCAACAAAACAAAAGTGAAGCATGAAATTAAAGAAATAAAGCAGAAAATAATGATAATGCTGCTATACCTTGCTTTATTAACACTTATCATCTGGAAGGATCTCAAAGCTCTGTGGGCAGGATGGCTGCTTGCTGGCTCCAGACAAATCTGACCACACATATATAAATACTCATACATCATTTATATTTAGCTGTTGGCACAGAACACCCTTTTTTTTTTTTTTTTCTTATTCTTTGCAGACTTGCAACGAGGCAGACATAGTATTCTGGGAAAAATGAAATGCTTTTTGAAGATTTCTTTGCAGTTGCAAGCAGTGGAAAATTAGTGTTGGCAGCAAGGGCGTTTGTAATCACATGACTCCAGGAGCTGCATCCTGTAATACCTCCCTTAGAGTGATCAAATGGGGATGTTCCATTTTCTGGACATCCTACAGCTTCTCTGGAAGGCTAGATGAAAAAGGAAACATCATAACTTCTTGGTTTTTCTTATTTCTGTCTTTGTATATTCTGTGGCCAATTTTCTTTAAATGTTTTTGTCTCTGCTGTGCCTGAAAACATATCAGGCATATTCTGTGCCTGAAATATCTGTGCTACAATTTTCACCCTTCCTTTCTGTTTCTAGTTTCCTTTGGGGATTTGGGTACAAGACACAGCTGCTGTTGTTATTTGTCATATTTGGGATTTTTTTTTACTGAAATGATAAATTGTTGTTGGTTTTGGGTTTTTTTCCCCTTGGTAACTTTGAAAAATGTTCATCTGCAAAATGTCTTAGTATGCATCTGAAATCTATGAAAAAAAAGGAGGGTTTAAAAATTGTTCTTCAAAAGCTTAGATTACAGAAAAGATTGGGACTATTCCCTTCCCCATACTCTTGGTGAGCTCTGCTCCTTTTAAAAAGTAACAAAGCTAAGTGGTAGTTAAGAAAAAGTATATGTTTTTTAAATCACATAACAGCAAATTCAGAGACTACCCGGAGGCATCGTAAGCCCATCCCTTACTGATGAGTGGTGGGATTCTGGTACCTAACTGCAGGTTGCCTGTAAAAATCTTCTCCCCTGCCATACATTTTTAAATGAATATTTCTTTCAGGGCAGGAGTAACTGGGCTAAGCTGGCTTCCGGGACAGAGGAAGGTGATCATTAAACACATGTTTCAGCAAAAAACATCTAAAGCTTCACACTGACCATATGCTTCTGAAGCCTTGCTCTGAAGGGGCCTTTATTTAGAATAAGCACTCCTGGGCAGATATCCTCATAAAAAAATGAAGAAATCCGTTATCGCACGTCAGCACTTACTGCAGCAGCTGCTGCTGTGTTTTCACATGTGCTTGTATAATACAGTTACCATACAGACAGTGAGCCAGAGACTGGAAAGGGCAAAATCGTCCCCAGCCGGGTTGCAGAGCAGATCCCAGGCTGAGCGCTGTTCAGCTGCTCGTGGTAAGTTTGCTGGTGGGCTGTGAGCAGGGTGAATCGTGCAAGCCTGGCTTGGCTTGCAGCTCCTCCCTCTCAAGTCATAGTAAATAGCAGAAAAACTCCACAGGGCATAAATAAACCTCATTTTTGGACTAGCTTCTCCAATAACATTTGCTTCCAGCCCCATAAGTTGCCTTTTAGGTGAGCAGCTTAGCTTCCTTTAGCTGTCTTTGTTGCCAATGTTCTTCCCCTCCAATGCTCTTCTCCCATTTTTGTGTCTGTTGCAGTCAGAAGACATTTCCTTCTGTCTTGCTCTTCCCTTGAGGTGCCCTCCTAGCTCACCTCTTCCTTCTTGGCACTTTCCTTCCTCCCGATCCATGAAACCCACTGTCCTAAATCCCTTCTCCTTCAAGAGAGGAGGCTGCATTCTTCATTGCACTTTCATAACGCCAGTTGGCTACAACCTTTTGCCCCTCCAAGAGATGAGTGGCGTTCACTAGGGGCTGGCTGTGCCAAGCTGTTTGGCTTCTTGTCCCAGAGCAGGGCAAGGAGAGGCGCAGCTGGTAGTGGAAGAGGGAAAGTATTGCAAAATTCCTGGTGGCCAGCCAGAATCCAGAGGCAAAGTGAAAGGAAAGGGCTGGAGATAAGAGCAGGCAGGAAAAGCCTAGGGCTTTGACTTGGAAGTATTTTGTGAGTCTGACCTGAGCTTTCTTACAGAAACAATAACTGTGAGACAGTGCTGTATGGATAAAACAAACAAAAAAAAGGGTGGGATTTCTATTTACAAGCATCAGCTGTTGGGTTCTGCACTCCTGTAAAGCCCATGCCCTAATCATCCAGGCTCTCTGTAGCAGCACTGGAAGCAAGGCATTATGTGTTCAGCCTGTGGAAATCTGTCCCCAGAACGTGAGTTTCTTTAGTAATGGTCTCCTGGCAAAGGGGCAATTTCTAGGAGCTCAAGTCCTTGCTGGATAAACCTATACGGAGACATCCTTTCATCTACCATGAAATCAATCTATAGCCTTTCAGAAGCGCCCTCAAAAATTATATTACTGTATTCTGTTAAATCATGTAGGATTTTAACCTAATTTGTGTAGATCATTACTACTTTGTTATTTGTTTCTTTTTCTCTGCCATGAGATGAGAAGCCCAGTGATTAAAGCCAGCGCACCTGAATGACTTGGGTCCTGCCTCTGGCTCATTCATTTTCCTACTTCTATTTTAGTCTCTTTTCAGCTGTTTACTCGATGGATTGATCACAGGCAATAGGCATAATTTGTGTCATGGTTTCATGCAGTGGCCTGGTGAGTCACATGGCGTCACACTGTTCTCTGGCTTAGAGAACGCATTATCAACAAAAATATTTGCAGGGTGAGATTTTCCACCTCTGCCCCCAAAGTGGTCAGAGCTGCTGTAATGCTGATGTGCACAAACATTTGTGCACGCAGTATTGAATTTGTGGCAAGGGGAATTTCATTTTCACTCGAGAGCGGATGTAGCTGAGGAGCCATGCTGATGTAAGTTCACAGCATGGATTACGACTTTAATAAACCAACATAATTTTTCCAGAAGCAGCCCCACAACAGCATCTTGACCTTGCTCCTTCTCCTTGCCTCACCCAGGGAGCATTTTCAGAATTCCCTGTTTCTGGCTGCTGCTAACACCACTAACGAGCAAACCTTTTGTGGAAACTCCTAGGCAGACAGCAGTTTTTGTAAACAGAAATTACAATATATACTAAATCATTCCAAATGAAATAGTTAGTACGCCAATTAAAGTAAATGCATTTTATTGTTGTCTCATTATAAATGCTTAATCACTTCCAGCAAAGTACTGTATATGCAGATATAAATATTAGATACCTATTTAAAAAGCCTTACGGGAAAATAGACAAACCTGCAAATTAAATCTATGCTGTAAATTCCATGTAGTTCAACAGAGGTTGCCAGAGCAGTCACCGTACACTAATATTTATTGAAGATGATGTCTTTCTGTTATAGACAGTGAACTTAGTGAACTGACCTCAATTTCTCATTGTGATGCTGGTCAAATCTTTTTGAAAGAAACAGAAAATTGTATTGATTATGCAAAATGTTCATAAAGCATTTTTTTATGATGGAGAACTGGGTTCAGTAATACAACAGGCTGCTGGGATTTAGCTGAAAACTGAAGTGTAAGGAAGAACAAGGGAATGGTTTGGAGAAATCCCAGCTCCAGCCCTGTCCATCAGCTGTGTGTCTCTTGGGAGCTGTAGTTCAGACCTCCCATGTCCTCCTTTTCTCCTGCAGGTCAATCTTCTCAACTAGCTGGTGTCCACCAGTGGTTGACCTAGGACAGGGACTCTCCTGATGTGCTGTGATATTAGCATGGCAAATGGCCAATGACAATAACCACCGGATGAGGTGCTGGAACATGCCCAGAGAAGGGCAACGAAGCTGGGGAGGTGTCTGGAGCCCAAGGCTGATGGGGAGCAGCTGGGGGTGTTCAGCCTGGAGAAGAGGAGGCTGAGGGGAGCCCTTATCGCTCCCTACAACTGCCTGACAGGAGAGGGGAGACGGGAGGGGGTGGGGGGGGTGTCGGGCTCTGCTCCCAGGGAATGGGCCATGGGATGAGGGGAAATGGCCTCAAGTTGTGCCAGGGCAGGTTTAGGTTGGACATTGGGAAAAATTCCTTCCCCGCAAGGGCTGTCAAGCATTGGAAAGGGCTGCCCAGGGCAGGGGTCGAGTCCCCATCCCTGGGGGTATTTAAAAGCCAGGCAGACGAGGTGCTTAGGGCCAGGGTTTAGTGGTGGGATGGCAGGGTTGGGGGAACGGTTGGACTTGATGATCTTAAAGGTCTTTTCCAACCAAATGAGTCAATGATTCTATGACTTCCATCAGGAGCTGGGGAGTACAGATGTTGATGGTATGTACAAATGTGGGGGAATGGAAAGACCTATTTCTTAGGATGCATCTGGGAATGACGTACCTGCAATGCGCTGGTTTGGTGACTGTGGCAAGCCTATCCCTGACTAGTTTATAGTAGTTTATGCCTGTAGTCTGTACACTGCTTAACTTCCACCTAATTTTCATGGGGAACTGGAGCAGGTTTCCTCCAACGTTCCTCAAGTTACAACACTAAGCTCAGGAGATCTCGTTAATAACTTTTAGTCACCATTAGGGAAACTGAGGCATGCAAAATGGCATGAATCGCTCCGGGGTAATCAATGACATAAATGTAGCTCCCACAGGCTGTGTGTCCCTCAATCAGTGCTCCATTTCTCTTGTACAGAGTGTTTAGCAAACAGCTGGAGCACGCCTGCCACCTATTACCTGTTACAGCACACTAATGGACAGTCCTTAAGGACTAAGTAATAGAACAACTTGATACCTAATGTATATCTGTATTCTGACTTTTTTTTGGAGGGGAATTTGATGGCCAAGACTGTCAGTCCTGCCAGTTGAAGCCTACCTGATACATCTGCCCCCTCCGCTCCTTGTATGCCTCATGCTCTTTAATAAAGAGAACACTTATAAAGGTTAATTTAGTGCTGTTAAACTGATGGCTCTTCTTCTGAAGCTGATGCAAAGAAGACCACTGCATTTTTATTTATTTATTTTAAAGGCCCAGAAGGAGGAGAGCAAGTGCAGATAAGCCAGTACTTTAGGCCTAGGCAGTGCTTGTCATTTGTCTTGGTGAGCCCTGTGGTATCTGATGTTTCACTGGTCCTGGAAATAATGTGACTATATAAAACCTTTGGTCCATTAAAGAGGGGCCATACCACAGGGTAGTAGAAACACTGAAGCTTACCAAGCCTCTGGTTTTTATGGGAGTCTCCACACTATTCCATCCCCACTCGGTGTCCCTTACAGTCACATCCTCTGGATACCTCCGTTGCTGTCCTTCATCCTGCAGCCATTAGCAAACCAAGAGGCTGCATGTTGCTTCTGAGCGAGGTTCAGCTGGTCAACTGCTGAAACAAAAAGGATAGGAAGGTGTTCAAGCTTTTTCTCTGGTGGGTGCTAGGTTAAGTCTCTTCCTTATTGTCCTGCTTGTGATTTTCAGGAGACTGAAGAGATAACTGCATACCTAAAAAACATCTTCTGCTTTGTCAAACTTAGTTAAAATTTAGCCAACCATTTTGAAAAATCTTTGGAAAATTGGGCTGGGAGGACCAACATAGGCAGCGTAGCTACATAGATCCAGTCCCCTTAGGAAATTAGGCTAAAAAAGTCTCAGGAAAGGCTCTAACAGTTCATCAGTGCAAGGCCTGCGCTGATGGACAGTGATTAACTATCCTTTCTTAAAAACATCTGAAGGGGATTTCACTGTGTACTTTGGCAAAAGCTGAGTTGACAAAGTCGCTCTTGGTGGAGTGTCACAGATTTAGGGACATAGTATTAGCACTGGTGTGTTGTCTTTCTATTCCCATCTCCCAATCTATAGTTCCTCCTCTGATTCACATGCTGCCAAGGCAGCTTTTTACATATTAAACGTCAAATTGGACGCATAAAACATTTTTTTGGATTAGGCAGGTTTTAAGTAAAATCTGTGCTGAGTGCTCCTCTTCACTTGGCTGCTAGGTGAAGCATCCGGAACAAAATCGGAAAGTAGCTTTAAAAATTAAAGATTTCAAAGTCCCTTTTTAAGGATAAAGTGGAAAGTATTTCATTTGTTGTCCCAGGGAAAAATGAAAAACTACCATGAGATCATTCCCAACCATGAAGTATGAAGAAACCTGTGAAATCATAGAATCGTTCAGTTTGGAAAAGACCTATAGGATCATTGAGTCAACCGTACTTGTCTACCACCAAACCCTGTCCCTAAGCACCTCATCTGCCCAGTTTTTAAATACCCCCAGGGGTGGGGACTCGACTCCTGCCCTGGCCAACCCCTTCCAATGCTTGACAACCCTTGCGGGGAAGGAATTTTTCCCAATGTCCAACCTAAACCTGCCCTGGCACAACTTGACGCCATTTCCCCTCATCCCATCGCCCATTCCCTGAGAGTAGAGCCCGAACCCCCCGCCTCCCCCCTCCTGTCAGACAGTTGTAGGGAGCAATAAGGGCTCCCCTCAGCCTCCTCCTCTCCAGGCTGAACACCCCCAGCTCCCCCGGACGCTCCCCAGCAGCCTTGGGCTCCAGACCCCCCCTCAGCTCTGTTGCCCTTCCCTGGACACGCTCCAGCCCCTCCATGTCCTTCTGGGAGTGAGGGACCCAACCCTGACCCCAGTATTCGAGGGGCGGCCTCCCCAGTACCCAGGGCAGGGGCACGGTCACTGCCCTGCTCCTGCTGGCCACACCACTCCTGATACAAGCCAGGATGCTGTTGGCCCTCTTGGCCACCTGGGCACACTGCTGGCTCATATTATATGCTTCCCTATGTCTGTAGCGTTGTGTGGGGTTGTTGTGACCCCAGGGCAGGACCCGGCCCTTGGCTTTGTTGAACCTCACCCAACTGGCCTGGGCCCATGGATCCAGCCTGGCCAGGTCCCTCTGCAGACCCCTCCTCCCCTCCAGCAGATCCACACTCCCACCCAGCTTAGTGTCATCTGCAAACTGACTGAGGGTGTCTTTGATCCCCTCATCCAGATCATTGATAAAGATATTAAACAGAACTGGCCCCAAAACTGAGCCCTGGGGAACACCACTTATGGCCAGCTGCCAACTGGGTTTAACTCCATTCTCCACCACCCTTTGGGCCTGGCCATCCAGCCAGCTTTTTACCCCGCAAAGAGTGCTCCTGTCCAGGCTATGGGCAGCCAGTTTCTCAAGCAGAATACTGTGGGAAACTGCCAAAGGCTTTACTAAAGTCCAGGTAGACAAAATCCACAGCCTTTCTCTCATCCACTAAGTGGGTCACCTTGTCATTGAAGGAGATCAGGTTAGTTAAGCAGGCTCTGCCTTTCATAAACTCATGTTGACTGGGCCTGATCTTCTGGTTGTCCTGGACGTGCTGTGTGATGGCACTCAGGATGATCTGTTCCGTGACCTTCCCTGTCACCAAGGTCAGACTGACAGGCCTATAGTTTCCCAGATCCTCCCTGGAGCCCTTCTTGTAAATAGGCGTTACATTTGCCAACATCCAGTCAAACGGAACTTCCCCAGTCATCCAGGACTGGCTGTAAATTTCAAGATGTAAAATCTCAGGATGTAAATCCTGGCTGTAAATCGCAAGATGGTGCTAAAACTGCCTCTGAACTAAGTGGGAAGAGTCCCAGGCTTTGCCTGAAAGTAAGCAGGACTCAGGTTTCCTAGAATCATAGAATCACTTTGGTTGCAAAAGACCTTTAAGATCATCGAGTCCAACCTTTAACCTAACCCTGTCATCCCACCACTAAACCATGTCCCTAAGTACCTCATCTATCCTTCTTTTAAATACCTCCAGGGATGAGGACTCGACCACCTCCCTGGGCAGCCCATTCCAGAGCCTGACAACCCTTTCAGTGAAGAAGTTTTTCCTAATGTCTAGCCTAAACCTGCCCTGGCACAGCTTCAAACCATTCCCCCTCGTCCTATCATCTGTTACCAGGGAGAAGAGGCCAACCCCCACCTCACTACAGCCTCCTTTCAGGTAGTTGTAGAGGGCGATCAGGTCTCCCCTCAGCCTCCTCTTCTCCAGACTAAACAACCCCAGTTCCCTCAGCTGTTCCTCGTATGACTTGTGTTCCAGACCCCTCACCAGCTTGGTTGCTCTCCTCTGGACATGTTCCAGCAACGCAACAGCTTTCTTGTAGTGAGAGGCCCAAAACTGAACACAGTATTCGAGGTGCGGCCTCACCAGCACCGAGTACAGGGGCATGATCACTTCCCTACTCTTGCTGGTCACACCATTCCTGATACAAGCCAGGATGCCATTGGCCTTCTTGGCCACCTGGGCACACTGCTGGCTCATACTCAGCCGGCTGTCTACCAGGCAGCTTTCCAGCCACTCTTCCCCAAGCCTGTAGCGCTGCATGGGGTTGTTGTGACCAAAGTGCAGGACCCGGCACTTGGTCTTGTTGAACCTCATACAGTTGGCCACGGCCCATCGATCCAGCCTGTCCAGGTTTCTCTGCAGAGCCCTCCTCCCCTCAAGCAGATCAACACTCCCACCCAGTTTGGTGTCATCTGCAAATTTACTGAGGGCACAGTCAATCCCCTCATCCAGGTCATTGATAAAGATATTAAACAAGACTGGCCCTAGAACTGAGCCCTGGGGGACATTGCTTGTGACTGGCTGCCAGCTGGATTTAGCTCCATTCACCACGACTCTCTGGGCTTGTTGGATTTTTCCTTCTTGATCCGGGAGAATTGTGACTCTTGGTGGAAAACTGTGTGAGTTGAGAAGTGCAGTGTAGCAAGAGCTGTGCTAAAGGTTAATACAGAAGTGTTAAGCTTTCTGTGCTTGGACTCAAGCCTGGAAATTGCCTCCTAGCTATATGGATCATTACCAAAGGGAGGTACATTATGGAGATCTTCATGATTCTGTGACATATGAAAAGATAAGCAAGTTCTGATAAGATTCTCTGTGCTCTCCGGTGCAGAGGTTTCCTAGCAAAGTTGCTCTCAGATGGCGTAACAGCAGGCAAAACAAGATTAAAATTAAAATAGAAAAAAAATTTAATTTTAAAAGATTTTTTTAAAAAAGCACGTGGTTAGCTTTGTGAGTGATCCTAATAAGCAGAACACCATACCACATGATTATACTGGATATAGTCCTTTTTAATAACACCTATCAGGAACCCCATGCCAGGTTGCTGTGATTACAGCATACCCCGCAAGCCAACACCTCTGTACGGTTGTTGCTGAGTACGCAGCCAGGCTGTGACCAAGGACGTGCAAACCTCCTACGTTTCTGTCAGCTCTGGGGTTGCTGAAAGAACTCGAGGCTTTCCGAAATAAAAAGGTTTTATCTTTGGAAAAGTGGGTCTGAAACAGCACATCTGAGAATACAAATCTGGGATAACGAAAGGTGACTGATGGTTCATGCTGTATGCCATGAAGAGGCGGTCTCCTCTGCTTTTTTCTGTGTGCTGGCCTTGGCAGGAGGTGGGATCCCAACATTGGATAGATGTTGGACGGGAATCTGATGTGGGGGACACTTGCCCTGTTTCTGCCTCACCTGTTTGCAGTTCTGAGTATGCGACTATAATTGGGAGGATATATTTTTAATTGTGTTTTTGTGAAGCCCTTTGATATGAGCAAATTAGCTTTGATCTCCAGCTGCTAAATGAAAGGCTTTTGCCTGGGCCAGGTGGAAAATGTTCCCTTAAATAACGAGGATGAAGAAAAACACAAGGGTGATGTGGGCTAGTTATGCTTCCAGCGTCAAAGTGGTATAAACACAATAAATCCTCAACACAGGCTTAAGGTAAGGAGAGCTTTCTGAACATTGAGGTGGGGGGATCAGCTCACCGTGTGAGGCCAAACCTCAGTGCAAAAGCTGAAATGGTGATTGCAAAACCAGCTACTGTTGATAATTGTCTGAGTATGAGCTGTGTTTCTGCTTTTACCATGAGACAATGCAAAGTAATGGCAAACCTTCTTTGTTATGGCCGGGCAGATTGTCCTTTCCCCGGCACTACCTGTACGATGGTTAATGGCCGTATCCTCACCTGCCTGGCCTGCCTGAGGACAGAGAGGCTGCTTGTTTAGCTGTGTGACCAGCTCCTCCTCCTCCTCCCTGCTTGCTTTAGTTCTTTTTCCTCTTTCTTCTATCACTGCCCATAAACTGGCCCAGCAAAGGGCGTGTGTTGGTGTCACTGGTGTTTTAATTAATGCTCTCAGTTGCTAGAAGTTAGATGGAACAGAGGCAAATGCATCAGCTTGTGCCAAGCACGCAGTTCGGTTTAAGGAGTACTTAGAGGACAGGTGTGTGTTCGCATATGAGATCTCTAAATAGGTGCATGGTATAGTTTAAGACATGAAATAGGATATGGAAAAAGCAAGTTCCTTTTCTGAGCTACTTGAGATTGCCCATGCAAATTGTACAATCTTGCAAGAGCTGGAGATTTTTAAGGACTTGTGGAACTATTTCAAGAAGTGGCCCCTTAAGAGCTACTTCATTTTTCAGCACGCCAGGATGTAAGCAGAGCCTTGTTCTCACCAGCATGCCACCATCGTCTTTCCAAGCAGAATTAAATCAGATGAGATTCTCCTATGAAATGGAAATGTTTACAAGGGAAATAGTCATCAGACAGTGATCCTGGAGGAATTTTTAAAGAGATCAGATGAAATTTAGCTTTAATAAAGTTTTCTTTAGCCTTGGTTTTACTTGACCCAAGACTAAGAGCTTCTTTCTACCCACCTTAGTGTCAAATAATCAGGAAAATGTTTCTAATTAGCAAAGAAGGGTGTTCCGTGGTGGGAGATGGTCTCGCGTGTAGACTGTATATTAGCTACACAGATACAAATATTTTAAAGGCTAAGAGTGTTTTGTTGCAGTTGAGAAATGCCTGCTTAGTGATTTCACTTAGTGTACTACTGCATGGCAATTCCTGTGAAATAGCAGTACAGGCATGGTTGTGAAAGGCTTGGCTCCCTGCAAATGAGCATGAAAGCAGTGAAGCAAGAGATGTTATTTCTCCCAGCTTGGTGTGCTCACCCCTGCTAGCAGGTATGTGGTTCAGTTCACGTCCGTTTAATTAAGGTACTTACGTTATACTAAGGGAAAGGGAAGTTGTTTGCAGGACAGAAAGAACTGATTAAGAAGAAGAAAATCAAGTTACCAAGTAAGATTGGCTGAATCAAAAGCTTTTATTGAAGCCTCTGTACAGTAGGGTTGGGGATATGAATGAACTCAGATCTTAACCATCTCCCAGCTTTCTATTTGCAGAAGATAAGCTATATGTGTCTGGCACTGGCTTCTAGCTGCATGAGGTTTTAATATAACAGCTAGAAAGGGCAGGCACCTGGGCTGACATTATAGGTGAACTGATTCCAACTGGGGCACGTGGATCTTATTTGAAAAACTTGAATTCAGCGTTACAGACCTTGATCGCCCTGGGAGGAGTCCTCAGTTATCACACAAGCGTCTTGTTTAGGTCGATTGCTGTAGTGATCCGCTCAGCAAGGACAAAGGCCATCAGCACGGACACGTGCCTTTGAAACACCGGACAAATAACTCGGCGTGCCGATCTTCTGGAGAAGCATCTCGGCATTTCAGCTTTGCTTGTAGTAAACCTCGAACCAATTAAGCTAACATCAGTTTTTTAATTGCCTCAGTTAAGCTGGTGCAGACCTTGGTGTGCATACTCATAAATCAATTTAAATGCAAGTTGTACCATCTTAGTGAAATTTGCATTAAAGCAGCACAATTCTTGCCCCCCCGCCACCCTCCCAAAAAAGCACTTCACCAGACTTTCTTTTAAAGAAAAACAAGAATCAAGAGGAAAGAGTTCTCAGTGACCCTTCCTAGATTCCCTGGGACTTGGCACATTGCTCCGGCACCAGCCATTTTATCGTGCTGTAGCTGCGGATGCAGTCACTGAACGCAGAATCGCGAGCGGAGATGTGTCCTGTCGGGAAGGGGAGCGGTGCGGCAGTGGGCGCTGGAGGCGAAAGCCCAAGCACTGGGCTATGCGAAGGGCAGTGCTGCTGCAGAGCCCTAGAGGAACGGGGAGGTGAGCCCCAGATGCTTGGGGAAACCTGGGGAGCTGGGGAGGGTCCTGCAATGCCCCTCTGCTCCCAGCCCCACCTGCCTCTGCAGAGGAGCGGGAGCTGCTGCCGCTGCTGCAGGCCTCCTGCCCCAAAGCAGCCCCCTGTGTCCCACCTTGTTCTAACACACCACGAGCTACAATAAGGTGTTAATCCCTTCTTCTCAGGTGTGACCGTGTCAGCTTTGCCTTGGGCAGAGCCAGCTGTGGATTTTTTTTTTTCCCCTCAAATTCTGGTGCTTTCACCTCAAGGCTCTTGTAAGTCCAGCTTTGATTCAGTGATTTTATCCTCATGAGATTTTCTGGATGGAAAGGGGAAAAACAAGCCTTTCTTCTCTCTGCCACGCTCCATTAACTTAAACCTCCCTGCGTGGTGTTTCCCTCGCAGTCCCCTCAGCCCATCAACTCTGCAGACTGCGTTATTCTTACAGCTCCTTGGGGAGAGAAGCAAACGCTTCAAAATTCAGAACGAAGCTGTGATCGGTCCTGCAAAGAAGGCAAAAAAGACATTGTTTTTTGCTCCTGCTCCCACCTGCAGAGACTCCCCGTGGCCAATCTACGCAAAGGGTGCGCTGGGTGAAACAGCCTGCCCCAAACCCTTGGTTCTCACTCCTACTCCAGTTTTTCTGTGGTTTTCAGGATTTTGGTCTTAGAGTTAATCAGCCAAAGCGGTCTGGGAAGAATAAGCACAACCACAACAAACCATTAAACCTTTAAACGGTGATGTGCAGTGCCGTCCTACTCTTGCCGCTTACTCCCCTGCCTGTGTCCGAGAGCCTGGTAGACCCTGGGGCGCAGGGCTGCTGGAAGTCAGCAGGCGCAGGGAGAAGACACGAGCAAAAGGAGCTTGTGAAAGGCATCGCTGAGCACGCCTCCTCCTCCTGTAGGGAAGAAGCATGGGGAGTGGAAATTTTCTCCTGAAAAGCTATGGAAATTTCTTAGAGCAAGCTTCTGTCTACATAAATGCTCAGCAGTGGGGAATCCCAGTGTCTTACAGCCCTGCAGTTTATTATTCTACAGGTATGTTATTTGTCAAGAGCTTTTTTGTGTCTCTATTAATCCTAGGTACATAGATAACGACTGTGGAGAAGGACATCGAGCACACAGCAATCTTGCACTCACCGAGGTCTCTAGGGCTGGAATTCCTACAGCTGTGAAGCCGCTGCAATGCCTCTTTAGTTCTTGTGACGCTTGACTGTGGAATCGGATAATGATCATTTAATAATGCACATAAACCTCTAATACCCAGCTATGATGGTATGGAAAATTGTATCCACCTGTGCTAAAGAGGACATCCTGGGTTTGTGTAGCTAACATCTGAAGCACAGATAAACGAGTTACCATGAGTGAACCGAGCTGTTGTAAGGGTCCACATGTGAGCTAAGAGCGCACATGAGTGGTTGTAGAAGCACAGTCTGTACACCATCACTTGCAATGCGCTTGTGATCCTTGAAAGCTTCCTTGAAACACCCGTGGCTAGAAAGGACAGGGCAGGATAACCAAAGTAAATTTAGTTCTGCGTGTCAGCTGCTTGGATCAGGAGATGCTGCCTTGAGGACTGGTTTGGGTTTTGGAACATACTGAGTATCCTGGAGGTGGTAGATGAGATGTTACAGGATTTGCCAGATTTTCTCAGTTGGGTTTAGGGTGAACAAGGATGCACTGGAGGAGGGTGCCAGCCTCATCAGCTGTGTTAGCCAGCAGAAGCAGGAGTGGATAGATAGAAAAGAAACCTTGGATAGAAAATGCAGAGGGTTAAGGATTAATCGGTTATTGTCTTCTGGCTGAGTTTTAAATGTCTCTGAGATGTTGCTCCATTCTCCACCCATACTTCCCCTTCTGAATCTCCTGCCAGCTGTTTTCACAGACAGCGGTTCTCTTATGGTGGCGGCTGGAGCTGTACCTGCACTTGGTGAAGGGGGAAACCTCCATTCATGTTTGAACAGCATGTTTGCCAGAGCTAGGCTGGAGCTTGACTTCGGCTGGCCCGGAAGGAAAGGAAGAAGAGGTGTCTTAAAGAACACTAAGTCTCTGAATTGCAGGAGGTCCTTCTTGTGTACACAAAACCTGTGCGAGAAGCCTGCAGATGAAAGTGGACGTAGCTGTGCAGGGTTGTAACTTAGGGACTTTATCACAAAGTCGTCAAGTAAGTGTCTTTTACATTGATATCATATTTGTATATTTTTTCCTTCCTTCTCCCCCCTTTTTCTTAATTGGATGTCAGCCACATGGCAAGGTTATTCTGTTAGACAAGCTGGGAAATGACAATGACAGGATTATAATTAAGTGCCAGGACATGCAGCCAACACAATTACCATGCTGTTATTACACTGGATGATGTGCTAAAGAAGCTCATAAAAGTGCTGTAAAGAATATAAATCATGGAACATGTATACAGTTGGGGAAGAAAATGTTTCCCCCTTTGCTAATGCCCAACCAGTGCTAGGTGACTCCAGTGAAGGAGATGTTTTCTTGCACTGACAGCTTTCCTACTTTCAAATGGCTCTCGTAGCAAGCGGTGCTCCCTCCCCCCCCCCCCCCCCCCCCCCCCCCCCCAGCTTCATGCATCGTGCTGCAAATCTGAGTAATTTTTAAGCTGGTATTTTCTTTCCCCTCTGTTTTCAGCCATTCCTTTCCTTTATACCTGTATCATCGTCGTGTGTGACCAAATATTACTGATTGTCAGGCTTCTCTTGGCTTTGTGCAGGCATCCGTCACTGCTGGCAACACTACCCTTTTCTGCTGATTCTTTTGGTTGTCTTCCTGATAAAACAGTTAAACTGAAGCAAGTCTGAATCTTCTCACTTGAAGGCAGAAGACCCAGGGAACTCCTGTGAAAGATGCCTATTACACAAAGCAGTGATTATACCTCCAAGCCCTATTTTCAGTCTTTTTTTTCTTCAGAAGAATGGTGGATTTGAGGTTTGTGCTTGTCAAAATCTACCTTGAGTCAAAAAAATTTGACATTCATCTGAAGAATAAAAGACTCAGTTCCTTGCCCTCACAGACCTCGAGTCTGGAGTTGAAAATCTCTAAAAAAGCAAAGACCCCAAAGCAGGTCTGGTCAGGAGGGGCTCTGATGCTTTCTACATCCAAAGGCAGTTCTGCTGAAATGAAAATGCTTTGCCACATTGCTGTTTTGATAATAATTTTGTTTTGGATTATCTCCTCCTCAGAAAGCTACCATTCTGATATCTTCAGAAAAAAATGACAAAAGCCTTTTTCATCTTTTAATTGGCATGGCGTTCTGCTGTGCTGCACAAAGCTAAAATTTCAAATGGTCAAATTTTATCAGTTTGGAAACCCCAGCACTTTGAAATGAAGTGTAAAAGAAGTTAAATTTTCTCCACTGTCTGTTTTGATTTTTGATCTAAACATTCTGGTAATTTGGACAATTTGAGCATATTTAGGGCTTTGAAGTCTAGACTAAGGTGCTAAATTCACAGCCCTTGAAGTGCTCATAGTATCTCAGATCTGGTCCCAGCACCTCCAGTACCTTAATTCCTCTTTCAGGGCTAATGAAAGACAGCTTTAGTCTGAGCGAATAAAACCACAGGCGCGTTCCCTAACTCTGCAAAACACCCTGTGCAGCACTGAGGGTCTGCAGGACTGGACGACTGCTGGGCTATTCATTTCATTAAACTGAAATAAAAGGAAAGAAAGGGGGGTTCTGCCAAGCCTGTATTGGCACAAATTTTGAAATATGGAGCTAGTGAACTTGATTTAGTGTCCCAGTATTTGGTAATTAGCATGGCTATTTGTAAACTTTGGGCCGCCTAAATTCCACTCCTGGGAGTTTCACCAGTTTAATCTCGCCCAGGCGTTAGCAGTTCCTCTTGCTCTGGATTTACCTGACACGTGTGTTGGGAGCACGGTCTGAGCTGGATCGCGGCAGCAGGATGGCTTGTGGGACTCGAGCAAAATCCCCAAGCCCCCGTCTGCACTGGCCCCAGGGGTGCAGGGGTGTTTCTCTGCAAGCTGCCCTTCTGATAAGGGGTTGCCAAAGGGTATTGGCAGGTGCCTTTGTGATAAAGGGTTTGCCAAAGGCCATTCATAAGGCTATGTTGTCTCTGGCTGGATTTTTCTTTCCGTAAATTCTTATCACATTCAGTCATACATAATGGAGAGAACTGCAGAGTTGACAGGGCTTTATTATTCCTTATTATTATTTTAAACTTACTCTTTTATAAAAGGCAGGACAAGAGGCTGCTGCCTGACATTTCAGTCAATTCCTTTATTTCATATTTTAAAACATAATGAGGAGCCTGATGTATTGACTGGCAGCTGCGGGCAAGCATCTTGCTCATCAAAAGATTTAAAGGTAAGGGGAGTTGCTCATTCAGCACCGATCTCCTGCTGGGACATGGGAGTCCGTAAGGAACAAAATACATCCGTGTGTGCTGGGAAGGATTTGCAGGTCTCTTCCGTAGGTGCAGGGATCCAGGCATGAAGGGGGAGCACGGGGGTGACTCGTGCAAAAGTGGCTGCATCGGTACCGTGGCTGGCTGGTGCGCGGGAGGGCTTTGGCATGGGTGCTCCCTGCATATATTGGCACCCCTATGGGCTGTAGGGCTGTGGAACAGCTCTGCGTTCAGGGCTGTCTATGCCTGTGCTGCTGCCCAACGGACAGGCTCAGAAGCTTGTCCCTACATGCCAAAATCAGAAAAGACCATCCTTGTGCAGTGGCCGTGGTGTCCCTTCCCAGCCTGGAGGAGTTTGCCTCTGCTGCTGCTGTGATCCAAGTGCCCACAGCAACACCCATATAGCCATGGGGTTTTTTTTTAAGTTTCCGTACTGCCCTCCATAACATGGAAGGGAATGGATGGGACAGAGAAGCCAGGGATTTTTGGAGCACAGTGCTGCTTGGCTACAGCTAGAGATGTAGCACGCAGGCAAACGCTGCCTGCAGCCCGCCCTGCCCACGCGCAGCCGCCGCCGCGGCCCCTCTGCACTCATCGCTCAGCAGCTGCTGCCTTTGGATCTCGGTAGCTTTGCTGCCCTGCGGCCGCCTCCTGTTCCCAGTGCTACTCCCCTCGCAGGGGCCTGTTTCTGCTGATCCCATTCTTTCTGTTCCTGGTGTATTTTTGTTGCGGAGCGGCTGAGTGGGCGAGTTACGCCGTTCGTTGCGTTCGCGCTATCTGCAACGTGCTTGCGCAGGAGGGGAGCGGGAAGCTGCCGGGCCGAGGCGCTCAGCGGTGTGGGGTCTCCTGGGGGCTTGCTGTGAGCAACGCTCTCCCTCCACGGCTTTCCCAGCTCCTGAAACAAACAGATTAGCATCCGGTCTTCCCTTCTGCACTGGAGCAAGAACAGTTGAGTTATGTTGCCAGAGTGACTTCGATGAAAGGGAAAGATGTCGATCAACACTAGAAATGGCAAACAGTGCCCAGCAATGCTGTTTACTGCAGCTGTGCTGCAGGAGTACTGGACACCAAAATATACCTGGGTCTAAGTGGCATATTCCAAAGGATATATGTGAAATACAACCTTTGTAGGAGTGTCATTGGCCCTGTTTGTCTCCTTACAGAACTCTCTTTTGATGCCCCATCCCTTGGAAATGTGATTAAGTATGAATTCCAGCTTTTTCTCTTCATTTCCTCTTTCCTCCAAGTGTCTTTCCAGTTGTCTTGGCTGCATTTCAGTTTGAGATTTGAACCTGCAAATTCCACGTTACTCCTTTTTTCTTTTTTTGCCTAACTTTTTTGTGATTTCTGGACACTGAGGGTAGGCAGATGCTCCCCGGGATCCTTCCCCTTGGCTGGACACTCACATATCCTCAGTTTGCCCATGTGGAAACAGAGGCTGCTGTGCTCCGGTGATGCCTTTTGGTCTGTGAGCATCAAGGGGCCGAGCTCACCCTTCTGCCTGCTGCCTATGCCACGCAGCAAGGAACAAAGTGAGCAGGGATGAAAGTAGGAAAGATCACTGGGTTTTATGCAAACAGGCTATTTAAAAGCTTGCCTTCAATATTTTCTGTTGAGGTAAGGGTGGGATATATCTGGAGACAAGCAGCAGGGACTTGGCATACATGGTGGCTGCCCTTATTTTCAACATGTCACTGACCCTGGAAACTTTAAGCATGAAAAGCAAGGGATCCTGTAAAGACTTGTGGTGTCTGAGGAGCAGACTCTGCCTTGGAAAGGTTCAGGGAGGATTTCTTCCTTCACATCTCCCACCATTGGCTGAGTCTGAAAACGTTTGTGTTCCTCCAATTGTCATCTCAGCTAATATAGAAACAACAGTGAGACAGGAGGCGTCGGTGGGATTCGGTGCTTGTGGTTGCCAACTAAAAGGAACTCAGGGTGTCAAACTTCAGAGCTGAGTCATTTTAGAGAGGGAAATAGCAGACTAAGATGGAGCGCTGATCCTTGCTGTGGCTTGGTTTTACATCCATGCCACTGCTCTGGTTTCAGCATTGAATCAGAAAACCATGGCTGATTTGGGCCTTTTTCTCCTCTTTCTTTCCCCCACAAAGATTCAGTAAGACAGCTTCAAATATACTTCATCAACTACACTAATAAGCTGCAAACCCAAATTCAGGGGAGTGAAAGCAGAAGCAACTGCCTTGGAACACAGGGGGGTGCCCCTGTATGCCCCGTGTGATTCCTGCTGCTCAGGGTGCAGTGGGGAGGACATCCCCCCCCAGCCCCCCCCAAAGTTCTGGCCCTGGTGCAGCTGCATAGGAGGAGGCAGGAGCCCCTAGGACGCAGGTGTGGCTTGCTGAGATGGGGGCTGCTCTTTGACTGTCCTTCAGGAGAAATTCAGAGGGGATGGGAAGGACTTGGAGAAGAAGAGAAGACGTGTTTGAGGGAGGAAAGAGTATGGGATGGATGGGAAGATTGTCTTTCTGGGGACTGGAACCCAGGGGAGATGGTGCATGGTGGTATGTGGGGGTATTCAGCCAAAAGAGACCGCCGCAGTGCTGTCCTCAAAGGGGAGAGACAGCTGGAGTGCCATTAAGGTATAAATAAAAGAACAGGCAGAATAATTATTGGTGGCATGCAAACAGGAAACTGAGGCAAATCTGTTACAGATCATCCAAGGGTGCTGCCAGTGGAGGTCCACTTTTTGTACAATTTAAGCAACTGCATAACAGACAAGTATGTGCTTAAGCAGTGTCCAGCCCGACCCTGTTCAGAGCTGACTGTGGTACAGCTGTAGCATGGGGAATTTGTCTCTGTGCCGTATCCTGCAAGCATTCGAAAGGTCTGGTGGTCGGTGTCTTCTGTGGACCAGCACAGCAGATGCTGAGGTTTGGACTTGCTTGAGCCAGCAGCAGTTCTGACCAGCTGGTGTGACTTGCCGTCTGTGCAGAGCCGCAGATGCCGTACGTGGTGCATAGCTTAGCAACAGCAGCAGAGCCAGGAGGGCTCCAGACAGCGGGCGCAGCCCTTTTGTGCCCCTTGTTTTGTACAAAGTTGTGTGTAAAAATCCATCAAAACAGGAATGATTTATTTACAGAGCGAGGTTGGATCCTCTTCCAGGATCCAACGCAGAATATTGATGATTCTGCCATTTTCTTCCAATTGAAGAGTCATACTGAGAAACAACAAATCTGAGCTAAATCAGCAGTGGGTTTGGGCGCAGAGGCTGCAGCTGATGCACCACCTTCTTTCTGCCAACATGCAGACAGTCCCTGCTGCTTGCTTAATCTTTCCTCCATAGGTGCAATACCAGCGTAGATGCAACATGTCAGCAGCCGTGCAAAACTCATGCAAAGGTGGCTGGAGGGTAATAGGTCAAAATGGCACAGCCACAGTGAGCCCTGCGACATCGGTGAGACCTGGAAGGCTGATTCCCTTTGCTCCACTCTTGTTCCTCCATTCCCCCACGAGCTTTCTGTTTAGAAATTCAGCAAACAGCAAACACAGCCCGATTTTCCCAGTTGACTAGGAACTGATTTTGGAGGACTTTTCCAACCTTAACGATTCTATGAGTCTATGAAACGGATATTCCCAGAGCCTGCTCTCAAATAAATGACCTACTAAAAATAGCTATGGTTAAGAGCAGGTGAACAAACCCTGTGTGATGGGTTGACCCTGGCTGGACACCAGTGGCCCACCAAAGCCACCCCATCACTCCCCTCTTTAACCAGATAGGGGAGAGAAAAGTAGGTCCAAAGGCTCGTGGGTGCAGATAAGGACAGGGAGAGATCATTTGCCAGTTACCATCATGGGCAAAACAGACTCAACTTGATAAAATTAATTTAATTTATTACCAATCAAAATCAGAG
>JADKXX010006601.1:0-94929 GCA_017310255.1 Butorides virescens | reverse complement strand
CTGTCTCTGCTGTTTCTTCCTCCCTGGGAGAGGACTCTTCCCCTGCTCATGCGTGGGGTCCCTCCCATGGCAGACAGTCCTCCACAAACTTCTTCAACGTGAGTCCTTCCCACAGGCTACAGTTCTTCATGCACTGCTCCAGCATGGGTCCATAATTTCCATGGGGTGCAGTCCCTCAGGAGCAGACTGCTCCAGCGTGGGTCCCCTGTGGGGTCACAAATCCTGCCAGCAAACCTGCCTTGGCGTGGGCTCCTCCCTCACAGGTCCACAAAGTCTTGCCAGGAACCTGATCCAGCGCAGGCTTCCCACGGGGTCACAGATTTCTTCCTTCGGGCATCCACCTACTCCAGCGTGGGGTCCTCTTTGGGCTGCAGGTGGAGATCTGCTCCCACGTGGACCTCCATGGGCTGCAGGGGGACAGCCTGCCCCACCATGTTATTCACCAGGGGCTGCAGGGGAATCTCTGCTCCGGTGCCTGCAGCTCCTCCTCCCGCTCCTTCTTCACTGACCTTGGTGTCTGCAGGGCTGTTTTCTCTCACATCCTCTCACTTCTCTCCCTGGCTACTAAGTTGCAGCAGGTTTTCTTCCTTCTTAAACATGTTATCCCAGAGGCGCTACCACTGTTACTGTTTGGCTTGGCCTTGGCCAGCAGCGGGCACAGGGAAAACTCCTGGCAGCTTCTCACAGAAGCCACCCCTGTAGCCCTCCCGCTACCAAGACCTTGCTACACAAACCAAATACACCCTGTCTAGCTGTTTTAGGACCTGCGGCTTGCTGATCTTGGAGGCCAAAGTACTTGGGTGTGAATCCTCTGTTGGAGGGCAGTGAGAGGCGGGTATGGCGTTTACTTCCAAACTTAGGGCCTGCTGCTCTTCAGCTTTTATTTTGGGTGTATGGTTAACATTCTTTGCAACTATGCGACCCTCTCTCACAACTCAGCAGGCCAAGCAGGGGTCTCGGGGATCCGATGGGAGCTCTTGAAAGAGCTCTGAATTGTCTGTGCTGTATCCAGCAGCACAGGAGATGTGTCAGACTGGGGGGAAGGAAGGTGGCATTTGGAGGTGTTCCTGTTGCTTTAGTGTTCATAATTCTGGGCTTTATTAGCAAACGACAAGGTAAAGATGGGGTCTGGTAGAACATGGGAAGTCTTGCCCTGAAAACTTGGGCAGCTGGATTTGTTTGGCTTTCTCCTATCAAGTTCTGCAACTGAAATGGCTTCTGTTGTGTTACCAGAAAAAAAATGTTTCTCTAGACTGTAATTCTTGTGCTTTTAGGAGTGGAAACTTCTGTGGCTGTCTCTGACTGCTCCAAAGAAGCAAATCTGCAGACAGATCTTTCTTGATCCTTTTTTTCATGGCTCTTCTCAGAACTTTCTCCTTCAGCTCTTGATAGCAGATTTGCAGAGGAAAGGTCGGGAAATGCCGTGTTTGAATCCTTCCCCAGGCACCACCTCTCTCTTCCGCTCTCCATGGGAGATGTGCTCACGTGCGTGATGGGACAGATGTCACTTCATGCCTAGCCCTTGCACTCATCTCCTTTGGAGCAGTTATTCCTGATCTGAGTGTGATGTATGGAACAGTAGAATAATACTGTGATCTCTTTGCATTTTAGGGAACTCATAGCACATCTAGAACTTGTCTTCTTTCAGCAGTTGTGTCTGTTGAGGTCTGCTGTAGGCACTGAGATTATTCTAACTACCCCCTCAGATGTATTCCCACTTTACATTGGCTCTCTTAGGCACTGTCCCATACTCAGGATGTCTTCTGGCATCTCTGTTCCCCTCATTCGCAGTCATGGGAAGATGCTATGAGGGTGTCTGCGGAGATGCAGACAGATCTTGTAAACAAGATTTAATATTTTTTTTTTTTTAAATCTCTTTAGTGTTGAATATTCATAATTCGTTAAAATGGAGAGTCTTGTTTCCTGAGTTCAAAGCCTTGGACATCCTGCATTTGAGACTCCCACAGAGCTGCTATCATTTGGGAGAGGACAGTCTCCTCCTGAGTTTGACACTCACCATTTCACTGATTTTTTTTTTTAACTTGTCCCTGTGTTGAGAAAGAGCAAAGACAATTTGCTCTCCATTTCCTACCTCTCTCAGGACTCTGATTAACCTCATTCCCTTTCTAAGGTAAATTCATGTATTTGTTTTCTCTCTGCAGAAGAAGAAAAAAACCCATTCCCATTCCCGCTCTGTGAATCTCTGCCAAGCCCATGCTGGCCGATCTGTGGGGCTTGGTGGACAGCAGGCAGGTCCTGATGAGGTTAAGACGCTGTTTTGTGTGGGACCGTTGTGCTGCTTAGTAATATTTGCTGTTCATTACATACACTGAATTCCTCCGGGGTGCAGAGCCAAAAATATGATATGTTAAAAACAAACCTTGTAATATAGCATTGGACACTGTGGAAATAACACATGTATGGTATACATCGTACAAATGACTGAGTTTAAGGCTGTGTCTTAAATATGACTCTGCACTGGGCAGCCACATTCACATTTTAAAACATCAGCCTCCCTAGAGCTCGGCATGGCAGGGCTCTGAGCAGTGGTTGAAATCTACAGTGTGGCCCAGATCTTTATAAAATCAGGATTAAAGACCTGTAATGATGCAGCAGGGCTGGGATTCTGCAGCATTTGCTTGTTTCACACCTCCACATACTCTCCGCAAATACCCGCCCTTCCCCAGGCGCTCCTGTTGAGCTCTGCCATCCTGCATACAAGTCAAAGTGGTGTGGGGGTGATACCACCACACTCAGCAGATGCCCGGGCTTTCTGCTTTGTTAAAATCTGTTAAATTTATACCCATTATTATAATATGCAAATTTCTTGACTAAGAGGAGAAGGAAATGCACATTTCTTTTCTTTTTCATAACCATCTTTGCTAGTCATAGGGCAGTTGGAATAATGTGTTCTCTTTCAAATGAAAACAAAGGCATAAAAATAGATCTTCAGAGCCTAGAACAGTGGCAAGAAGATCTTTAAATAAAACCCCTCAGAATACGCTATTCTCAAGTTCGCTGCTTCAAATAGATTCTCCACCTCGCCTTCTCTCCAGAAGACGCTTTTATCAGATCCAAAACTAAAGGACATTTAGGCAGAAAACCTTTAGTGATGTTTTTCTAACAACTGACTGTAATCCCTTAGCCAAAATCAAGTGTCTGTATGGGCATGTGCGTATGCAGTTTTCTTTGCACTTTTCACTGGGTGCAGTTGTCTTCATTCCTGGCCGCTGCTGTTGAATTGCTGCTGCATTTCCCTGCAGAGAAGGCTGCACTTTGTTGATATATGAGGTGATTCCACAAAATCCGTTGTCCATGGCAGTAACTATTTTTTCTTTAGGGAAAGCCCCTTAGCTGGAATGTGAAGCTTAGCAAAGAAACAAAACAGTGCCAAACGCACTTGTGGATGAAAGACGAGGAAAATCTCAGGACTTAATTGGTGTGATGAAATCAATATATTCTCTGGGCAATGCCCATCAACTTAGTCTCCAACACTGTGGGTGAGGATGTGGGTCGCCGGAGCAGGCAAAGCAGCTGCTGAGCACCTAAGATGAGGTATCCTCGTGTCTGTCAAGCAGAAAAGCAAACATCCTGGGGATGCCACCTTCAGGAAGGCAAAACCACCATAGAGTTCATGGCCCGGGAAGCTGGGTACCTGAGCTGCAAAAAGCTGCATCCTTGGCTCGCCATTAAGCACTCTGGTGACCCAAATGTACGTCTTCATTCCTGAAAATTAATTTCTTCCCCTTTTCTCTGTGGCTAATGAATTACCATGGATGTGCTAGTGCCTGTCCGGTGATTATGCTGACTCTTCTCTGTAATTCTTTTCTGCTCAAGGAAAATCCTGGATCTGAGCAATGGAATAGGTCAACGAAATAAAAACATTGCCAGGTTGGCAGCTAGAATTTCGCACTCAAGCAGATTGTTGTTGCCATTCCAGCACCTCCAGCCGTGGGCTGGCTTAAGCACGAATGCTGGAGCTCAGCGAATCTAGCTTTTGGTTTCTGGCTCTCCTACAAACTCTCTGTGTGAATTTTGGCAACTGGCATGATCCAAAACCCAGGGAAGTCAAGGAGAGTCTTTCCTGGAACTTAAATAGGCTTTAAATAGGCTCTTCAGATCTCTGTTTCTAGTCTATAAAATGGTAAATGTACTCTCTCCCACATACTCGTAAACTCTGCGTGACAGGGTTTGTTTCTTACTGTTAGCACAACAGAGCCCTGATTTGGGTTGGCATTCTGTAATTTGAAGGTGGACATAACCCATGACCACCCCACAGATACAGGAACTCAGCTGGGTGGCAGATACCATGCTTCCAAATTTTATGCTGCTCATGGGTGGGAAAAAGTAAAGCTGATTCCCACTGCCTGGAAAAGCATTTCTCCTGTTGTTTTTAATTTTGCCTGAAAGGGGTCGGGTAATTCTGCACTTTATGGCTATGGTTTGGCTTCTGCTCACAGGTGCTGCTAGCCTACAGGAATGATCATGTCCACGCAAATGTTTCCCTTTACCTCTTTTCTGTATGTTTTGTGGGAATAGAAGCGCTAACAGGGCCCCCTTTGTCTTCCCCAGGCCTTGATCTGCACAACTTGTCAGGAGAGCTCGCTCCCCATTGATTTCAGTGGCGCGGTGTCCTGCCCGTGTTCTCATCGGGACCCCGGGAGCACAGCCCGGTGGTGTAAAATTGCAGCCTGCCAGGAGGCCAGGTGGCTGCGGCAGCCCAATCCTCTGCCCTGCCAAGCGGTGTTTACTAACTACCGAGCAGATCATGCCTTCTGAATAGAAGGGCTTGGATGGCTTGTATTTACACACTACAAAAAAACACCCAAAGAGAGTTGTAGTTGGTCTGGTTGTAGGGGGTTGCACTGGTAGGGGAAGAACAAAAATGTTAGTATGACTCAAACAGAAAGGAGGATCCCTGCAGGCATCCCCCGGTCTGTAAAGGGCTTTTGCTTACATAAAGAACATGACAGAGCTTAGCACAGCATCCCTCATGCAGATCTGGATTCCTTTTCTCTTCTTTGCCAACAGGTAAAGATAAGGCTGGGACTGCGTTTGCACCGCTGCCTAGGAACTGGGCAGAAACTCTTGTCTCTCCCTGCTTTCCTCCCTTCCTTTCCACCTTCTGTTTTTTTCAGACCTCCTGCACAGCCTGGCGGGCATAGCTGAACCCAGAGCTCTGCTGTGCATTCCTGCAGAGCTCAGTAAATGTCATGGCAGGGGAAAGCCAATTGATACTCATTCCCAGCAAGCCACATGGCTGGGGACATTAATTACAGGCTGAGTATGTTAGAATTCAAGTCTTCTTCTCATACAAACTGTCCTTATGGCCTAATGTAAAGGAGACTGTGACCATTCTGCTCCTAGAAGAGGATGCGGCTGTGAAGCTGAGCTGATGGTAGTGTCCCAGGCTGGCTGGCTCGAGTTTCACTTGTTTGGTCCCATATGGATTTGGGTCCATATGCTGGAAACAGTGGTGTTATCTGGGATAGACTGGGAAGACAAGAGTGGCTCTGAGATGGATCTGAGGTGGTTTGCATAGGTTGGATGATAGATTTTGGGTTTTTCAGTGGCCAAGGAGAGGATTATGTGGGACTGGAGGAGGGAGGGAGCTGAGGGCTCTGGAGTCTTGAATCTCTGAGATGATTGGGGAGGAACTGGGATGGAGAGGCAGGGGGAGCTAAAGGCTGTGGGCAGGACAGGTTAGGAAGGACATCAGGGGGATGCTTCTATGTCTCAGTATCGGACCAGGACTCGGCATGAAGGTCAGGACCGCTTTCCCTGTGCTGTGTGCCTCTATTTTGCTTCTGGAAGTTCAGTAGCTCTGGGCATCCTGGCATAGGGCTCCAGGTGTTGTGCCTGCGTACGTACATGCTTTGCAATGGCGAGACACAGAAAGGCTACGAAGCCAGGTGGTTTTATGCCTTTAACTACAAAATCTTCAGGTCATCACGTGGTCTGGCCAAGAACAAGCAGGTTTCTCCAGATTCCTAGGCTACTGCTGCAGCAATTTATGGCTCCTGTGAACTTTGCTCATTTAAAAAGTCTCCATGAAAGCATTTCTCAAGAAAAGTCTTTCTGGCATATCTTAATGGCGAAGGAGTGGATGCATTTATTTCATGTAAGCTGTGCACTAGAAACCTGCTCCATGCTTGGTGGGGAAGTGTTGCCCACCACTGTGAGGGAAAAGAGAGGACACGTACTGTTCATTGTGAGCCCTCTATTACAGAGTGAAAGGCAAATCTATGACCAAGATCACCCACTGCACTCGGTATAATTTTTGGCTCTCCAGAGAAGCTTCAGGTGGCTTTTGCTTTTGCAACTCTGTTCCTGAGATCAAATCTAAGGTTGTACAACTTTTGTTGTCTTCTGGAAAATGTAGATTTAAGCTGCTTTTTGCTCACTGGCAATTTTTATTCTTTCAGTGCTACCATCAGTTCCATTAACCTGGAGTTAAGCTAAGGTTATGCTGTTGGATGAGCATAATAAAATGCACTACCTTGACTATAGAAAGTATTTCTTTCATGGTGCTTTAAGAGGTCTATAAAGCTGTGATTAAATGATGTCTAAGTTTAGCTCTTCTGCAGCGTTTTGCTGAGAGCAGAATCAAAACCTTGTTGGGACCTTTTCTTTAATATGCCACTGTCACAGCAAGATGTAGAACCATCAGACCTAGCAACTCTGCTTATTTTAAGCCAGCAACAGCTGAGGTGCCAGTAGTCCCACTGCAAATGCTTGTAACACGATGCTCACGTAAGTAACAGCCCAGTTCATTCTGCGGGTCTGGGGAATGTGTTAGTCTGCGTGCAGGGAGCAGCTGGCAGCGGAGGGAAGGCTGAGAAATGCCGCGCAAGCAGGCGAGCGGGGCTGAGCTGGGGGGTTTGAAAGGCGCAAGCTGTGCGGAGTTCATTAAAGAGAAACAGCTGCATGCAAGAGAAAAAAAAAGAGAAAGAAAAAAAGAAAAGGAAGCAAGGAGATCTTTTGTCCAACCCAGTGGATACTCGTGGCTGTTTTGTGCAGAGGCTGTGTTGTTTTTGTGGAACAGTAGCAAGATAAATCTCACTTCTTTTTTAGTGCATTGTTTTGTTACTGAAGTGTTTCAGCTTCCTCATGGCTTACCGGGAGGAAAGCGTTCCCCTTGGATGGAGCCTGTCCCTGATGTGCTGCACGGCCAAGCCAGTGCAATGCTCCTCTTGGCTCTGCGTGCCATTCGTGGCCACCACTCTGCAAACCACTGCAGAGGCGACATACTCATGTGAAGAAGAGGGCTCGTGTCCCAGTCACTGCAACACACTTTTTCAGGAAATTTGCACACAGCTGTTGAGTGGCCATGAGAATTCACCACCACTTCACTGTGCGAATGGCCAGAGGTAGTGAGGAGCTAAAATCCATGATCAGAGAGGGCTGGTGATTAACACCAGGGGTTCAGGCTTGTGCAGCCAGAAAACTTAAGCAAGACTTTCTCCTGGAAGTGGACAGAGTGGTTGTCTTTCAGACTGAAAAAGTAGAGCTTGTTGCGGTGGTGTTATTTTAATACAGGTTGTGTAACTTCACCTTGTTCTGAACTCCAGAACCTTTCTGGCTGGGAACAGGAACGCTGCCATAGCACGAGCCTAGAAGCAAGAAGCCTTGGACACTTCCCAGGAAGGCTGGTGAATCAAAGATATGCAGCTTAATATAGAGACAAAGTTTAAAAAGGTAGCAAACCAGCAAGGTCTTAGATGCAGAGTTGGTATGAATTCACAGTATTACTCACTTCCGTGGCTTCCTCTCCCTCAGAAGAGGCAACTGTGTAAAGATCTCTTAATCTGGCGAAGAGAGGGGCAATCAAGTGATTCCTGTAGGAATGATTTGCCCATGTGCAGCCAAGGGCTATAGCTCCATAAGACAGTCCCCACGGTGCCGTATCTTTGAGGCAGTCCTTGCACAGCGAGTGGATAGTCTGTATGCCATGTATGATGGGGAAGGGGATCTAAAGGTATGGGCAAGGGGATCTGAAGGTATAGTAAAGGATGGGACTTCTGCATGGTCACACAAAGAGGAGTGACAGAGCAAGGCAGAACACTAGGCTTCACATTGCGTGTCTGTCCCAAAGGCAGCGACCCAGCAGGCTGCTTCCAGTTGCAAAGTGTCCTGGTTTCAGATGGGACAGAGTTAGTTTTCTTCCCAGTAGCTGGCACAGTGCTGTCGTTTGGATTCGGTGCTAGAAGAATGTTGATAACTCACTGATGGTTCAGTTGGTGCTGAGCAGGGCTTACACCAGGCAAGGCCTTTTCAGCTTCCCCTGCTCTGCCAGGGGCACAAGGAGCTGGGAGGGTGCACAGCCAGGATGGCTGACCCCAACTGGCCCAAGGGCTATTCCGGACCATATGACATCATGCCCAGTATAGAAACTGGGGGAAGAAGGAGGAAGGGGGGGATGTTGGGAGTGATAGCATTTGTCTTCCCAAGTCACCATTACATGTGATGGAGCCCGGCTGTCCTGGGGGTGGCTGAGCACCCGCCTGCTGATGGGAAGCAGGGAATGAATTCCTTGTGTTGCTTTGCTTGCACGTGTGGCTTTTGCTTTCCCTGTGAAACTGTATTTATAGGGAAGGGAAGGGTGAAAAGGGGAGGTTCCCCTCTCCTGTCTCATCTGTACATGGGTGAACAGTTCTGTCCCCCTTAGTCCCAATCCTGACACCCCATCACTGCGCTTGGAGCAAAGTCTCCCAGGAATTTCCAGTGGAGACCTGCTTCGCAGAACACATCCAGACACACGCTCTAATTCTCTCTCCTTTCAGCACAGCCAACAAATCGTTTGCAAGTAACTTCTAGTCCCAGAAGTGATTCCCTCCAGTCTCTGTGACAACTCTAAGTGTTTTGAACTGAGCAATAGGTGTTATCCACACGAGAACCCTGAAATCACAGCTATTGTGCAGGATGTGACAGGGACCTGCCAGTCACAGGTCATGGTCATGCCCTGCCAAAACTGTTTGAACTCAGGACCTTGTTACCAAACACATGCTCGCTGGGGCAGGTCACTCCTTTCATTACATTTGCTGCTTTCATATGGCTTAAGATGGGAGGCTTGAAAGAAACATCTCTTTCTTACAAGCAAGCCGCCTCCTGGAATACTTGGCTCAGCTGCTATATAGACAGAAAACTCACCCGATTGAAAAGGACTTTGTGTTGCTCCTGCAAAGCTTTCATCTAATGTCCTCCAAGTGCACCAGAAGAAATATCAAGGCAAAATCTTTTATGAGAGCACTGCAGAGATTAAGAGGTATAAATGTCAGCCCATCCACGAGTCCGTGTCACTTAGTTGGGCTGCTGGTCCAGCAGGCAGGGAAGAATGGAAAGTTTTCTTTTCTGTCCTCCACAAGGACCTATTCCTATGGAAAGCAAACTGCTCCTCTCATGGGACAACTGGCAAGATTGGGGGGCAACAAGGTGAGCTTGCTGCTCTCTTGAATGGGGCAGGAACAGCCCCAAAAGCTTGATGGTTTGATGCGTCCAAATCAGTCTAGGCATCCACTGGTGGAAGGGAGCCCTGCTCGCGGTTTGGACTTGGCCACAGAAGACAAAATGAAGGAATCAGGTCTGACCTTGTGTTGTGGATGGAGTGAGAGGGAGGCAAAAATAATGTGGTTTATTGGTGTAAAACAGTGAGTTAACAAAGTTTAGTGGTAAATGTGACAATCATTTATAAGATTCGATGGCAAGGTACACTTCGTTATTTACTGAATAGAGGACAGGGTCAGACAGTTGTCACGGGGAACCTTCCTTTGAGTCATGAGGTTCAGAAAAGATCCCCTTGCTTTCTAAACTCCCTCAGAGAGGAGTCTAGGTGTGGCTGGATCCAATCCTAGTCCCAGACTTGGTCAACGGTTTATGTCTAAAGGATTATATATGCGCCATCAATCCTTTATGTCACTTAGCTAAGATTTCAAAGTTAGCATACTGTTAGCCACTTACCGAGAATCTGTTGCAGTAAGAAGTCTCTCAACCTCTAGGAGTTACCTTGAGAGGCGTCCCTGCTCAAGGGGAGATCCTGGCGTGCAGCCCGCTGCCGTGCAGGAGAGCTCAAAGGGCTCTTGGGCTGCTCACTATTGATGGGGGTAAGATAATTGGCTCATAGTCATATTTTCCTACTGACCACTGTGCTTAGGTGGGCACATTCTACAATAGCCCTTGGCTGTTGTATTGTTATCTGTCTCCCCCCACATCCAGTGGTGCATCCTTCATGACCAGACACATCTATCGCCACTGCCACAGGTGGTTATCACTTGAAAGAGGGCAAGGGAGGGGGAGTCAGAGGCGAGGGGGGAAGCACACCGCCACACCTTGCCAAAAAGATATGGGGTAAGTCCTTATGTTTGCATTCTCTTAGTCTGCCCTGAGCTGTTCCTGCAGGATGCTGTGGTTTTTGCGGTGGTTCCGCTGATAGTCATTAATACTGAATACTGAATACAGCCTTGCATACTGAAATGTCGTCTGCCCAAAGAATGCAGCACTGTGTGGTGGCACCTCTGTCTGTGCTCCTTGTTGAAACTTCTGCAGGGTAGGATCCTTTTGTGAGATCCACTCTGACACAAAACAGAAACCAGCCACAGGTCAGAGCAGTTTTAAAATCTTGGAGAGTAACTCCTAATATCGTAATTCCTCTCTCTGGAACATATTGTGCAGCTTCTGCTTTTGGCAAGCCCATCCAAGCCATCCACTCTCAATCAAGCGAACAGAAGCTGGACATTGCTTAGAGCAATGATACCAGTTGTTGTAAATACTGGGTGGTGAGAAGAGATGGAGCTGACATCTTGTGGCTGGATGCTCTGAGCTTTGTAGGCACCTGCTTCCAGGTGCAAAAAGTAGGATCCCTAGGCATATTTCCTGATTTTCATCTTCTGATGTAGGTTACACTGTGTCTCAGCAGATTGTATTTTGATCTTAGCATTAATGCACTTCAAAAGAGACAGACCCTATTCAGCATGGGTGAATTATCCTGTTGCCCCGCTGTTACATTTCGAGGACTATCCCTATGTCCAGCACATTTTTCTTCAGTAACGCCACTTCCATGGCTAGAAGGTCTCAATTGCAAGTCACACATGTAAACAGTTGACCAGTCATTTATCTAGTTTACAGTTTGTAAATATGACATGGAATTTCAATAGTGCATGTAGGAATTTAGTAGCCTTATTATTACCCTGTCAGCAAAATTTATGCTCTATTTGCACAAAGCACCAGTTCAGTCTTCCCATCTTCAGGAACAGAGAGGCTGGGATATGGGCTGAGGTGTCTTGACAACTGAGAAGCGCGTTGTACGCCAGCGCCCGTCACTGCTGCAAGCAGAACAGGCATTTCCCAAGATTGCCCTGCATTAGAAATAGCACATCCCAATTACCCAGTTAAAAGGACAACAACAGAGTGACAGACAGACTTAAGTGTGAATCCACAGGCATGATTCACCCAGCAATTGGCTCCTTTCCAATGAAATGGTTGAGATTTTTGGTTTGCATAGAGGAGCCTGAAGGGAAAGCACAGGAAGTAAAATATTAGCAACAAGCTCTGCAAGACCAGAAGCAACTCCCCTCTGTTTTATAACAAGAGGAAGGGAAATCCTCTCCCACGTCCCCCCCGCCTTTTTTTGCATTTTGCTTTCCAACAAATATAGTGCCGGGGCGCAGCAGGAGTGCGCTGCTCCACAGAGGAATACAAGCCAGGAGCAGAGCGTGGCGAGAAGGCAGCCAGGGGGCCAGGTCCTGCTGCAGCCCCTCAGGACCTGACCAAGAGGAGCGGATCCAGCAGCAGTCCCTAGGGTCAGCCAGTCATTTCCAGACAGGTTCATAGGTACAGGTCCTTGGGCCAGCCAGGAGGCCAAGTCAGGACCAGCACGCTATGAGGCCAAGCACGGGCTTACCCATAGTTAGCCCAGGCAGGGTCCAAAGACAAGGGCTTGAGCAAAGCGGGTGGCTCCAACAAGGGTCCTCTCAGCTCTTTCCCAACAGCCTGGTACCTGAGTACAGCTGCACCATATCAGAGCTGGCTGTTGAGTACAAGCAGCCAGGCACCTTGCAGGGTGTTTTTTTAGATATGGCTTTTCAACTCTTGTGATGCGGGATCTCTATTTTCAATACACTGGAGAGGCTGGGAGTAAATCAAGGGAGCCACAAGGAGACTGTGCATCCTGGTAGCCTCATCCTTGATGCAAATTACATTTCTCTACCTCTTCTTTCAGTGAGAGTGCATATCCCATGAACCAGTTGTCTGCAAGAATGCACGGGCACAGAGTACAGATGGCTGTAAATACTCTCTTGTGCGATGGCAGGAATCTGTAGTGGGGAAAATGAACTGTCAGCTTGAGAAGTGAAAGAACAAAGCCATTAATAAGAGCATCAAAAAAGACTGTGGAGCCTGGCACTGCAGCATGGAATGGCTGCTAGCAAGGTGATATCTACTGCAGCTTTTCCAGAGGTATCTCAGGCCAATAGCACCTTTCAGCAGATACCCTTGGTCTTTGGATTGGACCCTTGCCCTGCAATGATGGGGAGACAGATAAGGACCTCTCAGAAAAAAGGTGGGACCTCATAACTTTCTCTGTGGTTCTTCAAAAGTGAGGATATTCAAAAGGTATTCATGGCAAGTTGTCCACTTAAACTAGTGACGCTGAAATGGGCTGGGCTGAAAAGAAAATGAAGCGCTGTAGAAGAGCCAGTTGTTAAAGCACATTCATTGGGGAAGTAACCAGATATTCATCTCTCTGGAACCTTTAATGGCAGACTATAAATAGAGGAAAACTGAACCAGTTTGAACTGGTTTGCATCTCTCTTTACACCCGAATTTTGATGAAGCCTCCCTTAATCATAAGGTTTTTGTAAAGCAATTTATTCTGCAATTTCTGTGTAGTTGCCTGCAGGTTTCTGAACCTTTTATACAGCCCTGGGTGAAGCCATTCAGGCCCTGGAGTTGTAAAGCACCAGAATAGGTTGACAGTGGGGGTTGTGGTTTCAACTGGGATAGAGTTAATTTTCTTCCTAGCAGCTGGGATAGTGCTGCATTTTGGATTAAGGGTGAGAATAATGTTGATGACACACTGATATTTTCATTACTGCTGAGCTGGGCTCACACAGAGCCAAGGCCTTTTCTGCTCCTCACCCAACCCCACCAACGAGGGGTTGGGGGGGCACAAGAAGCTGGGGGGGGACATGGCCAGGACAGCTGACCCCAACTGACCCCAGGGGTATTCCACACCGTATGACGTCATGCTCAGGGTATAGAGCTGGGGTAAGAAGAAGGAAGGGGAGGATGTTGGGAGCAATGGTGTTTGTCTTCCCAAGCCACCGTTATGCGTGATGGAGCCCAGCTGTCCTGGGGGTGGCTGAGCACCCGCCTGCCAGTGGGAAGGAGGGAACGAATTCCTTGTGTTGCTTTGCTTGCACACACGGCTTTTGCTTTCCCTGTTAAACTGTCTTTATCTCAGCCCACAAATTTTCTCACTTTTACCCTTCTGATTCTCTCCCCTGTCCCACCGGAGGGGTGAGCGAGCAGCTGTGTGGTGCTTAGTTGCCCGCTGGGGTTAAACCATGACAACATTCTTGGAGGTTTTCAAAACAAGGTGCTGAATGACCTGATCTAACTGTGAAGTTGACTACTTTGATTTTTTCTGTGATTCCAAATTCTCTGTGCTACCATAAGACTAGAAAAGAGATGTTTTATTAAAAGCTGAAATGTTTGTTCAGTCTCTTAAATCTGCACACTCAAGAGAGGAGAAATGATTTCTTTTTATTTATAATACAATTCTGCGATTTCAGGGCTAATCTGATGAAGACTTTGATGTCTTCTCTGCCTCGCATTTTTTCAGTCCCCAAATGCTATGATAAGGGCTTTGCAAATGAAAAATCCAGAAATTATTTGTGAAAAAAGCAAGGAAAGTCTGCTTCTGGCGACCTTTCTTTTTGGTCCTCAGAGGTAAGGGTTGAAATTTCAAGCTGCTGTGGAAGCTGACTGGAAGGAGACACACACCCCCCGGAGCTCAGTTCTCCTGGAAATGCTCTTCGTGTGGGAGAGGAGGGGGGAAGGTATTTAAGGACAAGAAAAGTGAGTCAGGGAAGAGCAAACTTAATCATCAGTCAAATCGCGTTTAGGACATGGTTCATTTCTGTCAGCCTTGTACCTACTACTGGGGTTTACCCGCACTAGCTACACAGAAGGGGAAGATGGAGCGGCTTGTCCGCACTGACTCTCTGGAGCTGGCTGTCTTGGCATCGGCTCCCCTCTCCAAGGGGATGCGAGATGTAGGCCATACAGTGCTTAGTGCTTAAGACCAAGACCTACTGAAACGATCAAGAGGTGCAGCTGGGCAGGTCATGGTGTCTGTTTAGCTCTCCCTGACCTGATGGTGATCTCTCCCCTTGGGAGGCAAGAGGTGCATGTGTCCTCCGGAAAAGGAGCTGAGATGCGTAAATAGCTGCTGGATGCTGTGGAGTGTTGGATGGGGGAGCAAGGCACATGCAGTGCAAACTATGGGAAAAAGAAGGTTTGTGGTCAGGTAGGGAGGGGCAAATGCACAGTGAAGATGGACCAGGAAATGTCAGAGTATGGTATTTTGGAATGCTACGGTTAGTCTGTAACGGTGATATGATTAATTACACAATTAGTATATGAAAGAAATGGGGTTTCCCCTTATGCTTAGCATGAAAATGGAGTAAGTAACCAATTAAAAATAAAAAAAGTGTGATGCATAAAAAAAAGGCCCCAAACGGAGAATCCATAGCTTAACATAACTGATATATTGAAATGCCACACAAGAGAAGAGAGGAATGCAACCTCTAGACTCTCTGTTTCCAGATAGCCTGTCCTCTCTACATGAAAAGTTCTTTACAGATGTACCTGTTGCCATGAATGCTGCCTGAACGAAGGAACCTGACATGTGAAGTCCTGTCTTGTGTGAGCTCTGTGGCATTGGTGGGAGTGGGGCAAGTTGGCAGTTGGAAGAGGACACACCGGGACACACTGTTAATTCTGGTTAATGACCAAAAGCAGAGCATGGAAAAGCTGAAATGATCAATATCCTTGACTGTGAGCCAGATGTCAAAGGAAGGAATACAGAAAAAAGTTGTAGGAAGAGCCTGGATGGCCTTTTAGAGAAAGGGCAAAGGGGGAAGAAGGCTTGAGAGAGGAAGATTCAAAATAAAGCCTGTCATCTTCAAGTAACTTAAAGGTCAGTCTTGCACCTCTTTTTCTGCAAATGCAGTGTTTTAGCAGAGTTTTTCATTTTTAGCAGAGTTTTAAAATTTGTATTCTCTATTTTATATTAATTTCTTTTATTTTAAACTACTTCTGGGTTTAAGCTTCTGCTGCTGTTTCTTTGATTCAACCCCAAAGGTGCATAAAGCCTAATGTCCATGTGGCTGCTTTCTATAAGAACTCCCATTAGTGCCAGTGGATCTACACCAGCACAAGCTCCTGCCAGGTGGAGCCTTTCACCATTCGTTTGTGCAATGTCTGTACCTATTGAAGAAGATTCAATACAACAGACCAAGAAGCTACCAGAGAGCCTGGCGCTCTGGGTCCCTGAAGGACAGGGGCATGTTTATAAATTATCCTGTTTAAATATAGCAGTCATACAGGGATAAATGAGCAGAAATTATCTAACTCCACACAAGGCATCTTGGCTCGCTGTGCTGTCTGGTTACGTGCTGCACAAGGACTCCTGGCACGGAAACACAGAAGAGAATATTCTTAAAGGTTGTCACTCTGCACAGCACTTCTCTCCATCCCTCTTTAATCCAGCAATGCCACTAATAGTAGCAAATGTACCTGTTTTCATACTCTAGCTTGTTAAACTCATGCTTATCCCTGCTGCTGCATACAGGAGATGTTTACTTGGCATTGGAGTTCCTAGTAAAGCTGGAGAGCTGGGCACAGAGGAGAGCAAAGAGGTTGGTGGGGAGGCATTCAGCAACTGAAGCAGAAAAAACGTGACTTTATAAATCCTGCATCCTCTACATCTTCCCAAAAACGTTTCTCAGCAACTTTCTTATGGAAAATTAAACTCTACTCTGGCAAGAAAAAAGCTCATGTAACTCTGTGCTTCGAGACAGTCTAGCTCTGTCATTTGTTGGGAACAGGAGAGCTTGCCTTGGCTTCTTTTCTTGGTTTGCCTTGTCGCAGAGCAAAATTAAACTGTAAAGCAGCTTTCATCCTATCTGAAGATGTAGTCTGCAGGGTACAAGAGTGGAGAAACATCAGAAAATTAGTTAGGAGCTTCTGAGACCATCATCTCATGTTAGGAGGAGTGCCGCTGAGTGCCAATCTGCCATGTGAGGCTAGCTAAGGTTACCCTTCGTGGTCTGTCATTTGGGGTTGTTCCAGGTTCCCTGCACCCATCATGCCCATCCGTGTGTTTCCTGGTGAGGAGCTGACCATCCCCATGTTTGAAATCCTCAGAGGAGACTGGAGATGAGTTCTCCTTGTGTTTCACCCAGCTGAAGTCCTTCTGGAGTTTCTGCCGGCATCAAGAGCACGTGTTTGTCTTTCAGAGAGTGCTAGTGATCTTGTCCTTGCCCCCTCTGCTTCCCCGCCAGGTAGCTGGGGCCGTAGCCATCTGGCATCAGTGATGCATTAGTTGTTCAGGTAGAAGGCCAGAGCTGGTACCAGCATTTCATAGCCCTATATCAAAAGCTCTCATGGGATTTTCCAGGTCTACCAAGTCCTCTGGGCAGGGACCCTTATGCTGGAAGGTGTGATCATGGGTCACTGGTACACTAGTATAAAACTTGGTGTTCGGTGGACATCAGAGTTACAAACTTTCTTAATGAGTAAGTGGTTCTGGAGAGCCACTTTGAGGCCAATCAGGGAGCAGCCTTGTCCTGGATGGCTACCCGAGAGCATCGCTGACAGCATGCACTGATTAAAGCGCCCGCACTTCAAGCACACGAGCATCGCTGCAAACAAAATGATGCATAAAGAAAAATGAACTAAGAACCGTTTGTTCAGGGCAGTTGCATAAGAGTGTCACTGAATAGGTCTCTCTCCAGCTCAAATAAAGGGCTGCTAGGACCCAAAGTCACAAAAAGAAGATGCTAAGAGGATAAGACACAAAGAGAACACAAATGCAAGGTGTGGGCAGGCTTGCCCTTTGACAAAGCCTGGGGATAAGCAGAGCTGTGCTGTGCATCTCTGGAGAAAAGCATCCATGGAGAAAATCGCCATCTCAACTCAGCGATGAGCAAATCTTGTGAGCTTCCTGCTTGGTTTTAATCACAAGAGCTCAACTGCAAAAGGAACAATCAGCCATGTTATCTTTCAGGATCATTTTATAGTCCACACTGTAGGCTATAAAAGGAATCCTTACTGGAATGATTTCATGTCTAACAAATGCTTAGACCCTCACCTTTCTGGGCTTGAGATGAGCAATAACTTGGTGTAGAGGTGGAACGTAATATCTGGAAAGCCAGTATGGCTCTACATTCATTCTCATCCTTGACGGGCTGATCATCTTGATTTGCTGTGACTTGCCACTGACTCTTCACATGTATTTTGGAGAAAACTGAGTGACATAGGATATGGGAGTCCCTTCTTGCTTTTCAGAACATAGTTTATTCTTTCAGTCAGCTTTGTTTAAGGAGCTCAAGGTAAAGGAAAAGCTGTTTCCATAGGACTAGGATGCACTGCATTTGATTTTCAAGTTCTGTTGTTGTCATTGGCCAACAGCTATAATGAGGTGGAGCTGCCAAGGTTGGCATCAAAAACAACATATCTGAGAGATACAGGAGAAATGCAGGTTTTGCCTGAAGCCTTCAATATCTTTTGTTTCCAAGTGACAGCACCCTCAGCCAGTTTCCTGCTGTTGGATCATGTAGAGCAATTTAGAAGATACCTGCTCGTATTCCCACTTATGGGAGCTTTGCTCATGCACCTGATCGCAGACGCAGGGTGTAGAGTGAAATTCCACCCAGTTCTATTGTGTTGCCGTCTACATATTTCAGGAAACAGAGCTGCAACAAACTTGAACTATAAGTTAAATGTTTTTACGTACTCTTACCAAGTGCTAAACATTGGAGGGCAGGTCTTTAACTGCTGGACAGTGCCATATGTTCCTTGGCTTAAATGAAGCCCTGATAGTTTATAGAAGTGTGTGGTGCCCTTCCAGGGTTCTGAGAGCCCAGGCAGGAGGGAGTTCTATGCCTTATGAAGTCTTATGTCTCTGTCTTATGAAGTGACATTGTCACGGTATTTATCTGTTACCAAGGTTGTTTTGCCGATGACATTGCTACTGAAGAGGGCTCTTGTCACTCTTGAAAAATTTTCAGTGTGTTTACAGTGCCTAGAGGAATACGATTCCATGTACACTCATGGGGATTGACTTCAGCACCACTGAGCTGATAAAATACAACCCCTGCTTGGACAGACACCCACAACATCTACATTTGATGATTGTGAAAAGAATTGATGAGTGTAACTGCTTCACCGGCTTCCCTACACAGGCAGCTACATTGCAGTGGTATTATTTGTGTACTGGACGTTTGTATCAGGTTTGTGTAGCAAGGTCTTGGTAGTGGGGGGCTACAGGGGTGGCTTCTGTGAGAAGCTGCCAGAAGTGTGTCCGCCGCTGGCCAAGGCCAAGCCAATCAGCGATGGTGGAAGCACCTCTGGGATAACATGTTTAAGAAGGAAAAAAAAAAAACAGCTGCAACTCAGTAGCCGGAGAGAGAAGATAAGTGAGAGGATGCAAGAGAAAACAGCCCTGCAGACACCAAGGTCAGTGAAGAAGGAGGGGGAGGAGGTGCTCCAGGCACCGGAGCAGAGATTCCCCTGCAGCCCATGGTGATGACCATGGTGAGGCAGGCTGTCCCCCTGCAGCCCATGGAGGTCCACGGTGGAGCAGATATCGACCTGTGGAGGACCCATGGACCCATGCTGGAGCAGTGCGTGAAGAACTGTAGCTCAAGGGAAGGACTCACGTTGGAGAAGTTTGTGGAGGACTGTCTCCCATGAGAGGGACCCCACGCATGAGAAGGGGAAGGGTCCTCTCCCTAGGGAAGAAGAAGCATCAGAGATGTGTGATGAACTGACCCCAACCCTCATTCCCATCCCCCTGTGCCGCTGGGGGGAAGTAGGTAGAGAAATCTAGGACTGAAGTTGAGCCCAGGAAGAAGGGGGGGGGAGAAGGTGTTTTAAGATTCGGCAGTTTTTATCCTCTCCTTCTCTGATTTTGATTGATAATAAATTAAATTAATTTTATCAAGTTGAGTCTGTTTTGCCCATGATGGTAACTGATAAATGATCTCTCCCTGTCCTTACCTTGACCCACGAGCCCTTTGTTTTACTTTTTCTCTCCTCTGTCTGGTTAAAGAGAGGAGTGATAGAGTGGCTTTGGTGGGCCCCTGGTGTCCAGCCAGGGTCAAACCACCACAACGTTGTACGTTAGCCCATCCATGTATTTGTATCAGGAATGGTGTGGCCAGCCGGAGCAGGGCAGTGACTGTGCCCCTATCCTGGGCACTGATGAGGCCGTCCCTCAAATACTGGGTTCAGTGTTGGGCCCCTCACTACAAGAAAGACGTTGCATTGCTGGAACATGTGCAGAGGAGAGCAATGGAGCTGGGGAGGGGTCTGGAGCCCCAGGCTGCTGGGGAGCGGCTGGGGGAGCTGGGGGTGTTCAGCCTGGAGAAGAGGAGGCTGAGGGGAGACCTTATCGCTCCCTACAGCTGCCTGACAGGAATGGGGAGCCGGGGGGGGTCGGTCTCTGCTCCCAGGGAACGGGCGATGGGACGAGGGGAAATGGCCTCAAGTTGTGCCAGGGCAGGTTTAGGTTGGACATTGGGGAAAATTCCTTCCCCGCAAGGGCTGTCAGGCACTGGAATGGGCTGCCCAGGGTAGGGGTCAAGCCCCCATCCCTGGGGGTATTTAAAAGCTGGGCAGAGGAGGTGCTTAGGGCCAGGGTTTAGTGGTGGGATGGCAGGGTTAGGGGAACAGTTGGGCTGGGTGAGCTTAAAGGGTTTTTCCAACCTAAACGGTTCTGTGATTCTATGATCCTTCTGCCCCCCTCCCCATCACCACTCCTGCTGTGCCGCATTCCTTACAGGACTAAGTGGCTGCACAGAAATATCAGACTTTGTCAGATTCAGGCCTCGGTTTTCATATTACACCTTCTCTGAAATAATAGAACATAATTACTCCCTCCCCCCCCCCAATTTCATCAGCCTTTCAATCATCACAGTGCAGCATGGTTGCCTTTCATTTATTTATCTAACAACTAAAATGTGCACCTACCTCTAAAAGCTCCTTAATTACAATGCCATAAAAGTCTTTAGAAAAAAAGAAAATAATTGGTCTTCCACCGAGCAGATGCACTTCTTGATAACTGAATTCTACAACAAGCTGTATCCTCCTTGTTCCTTTTTTTTTAATGAATATTTTGCAATTTTCCTCTTGTAGGTCAGCTTGTGTTCGACAAGCTTATATTTTTCTAAATGCTCCTTTTGTTTATGCTTTCCTCCAGAAAAGGATGAGAGGACATTTACACCCCTGTACCTGATTCAAAGGACAACAAAAGAACGTTCCTCGGATGCAATTTTTTTAACACTTTACAAGTAAGGTGAATGGGAAAGGGAAGAAATTTAGTCCATGAGTTATTTAGAGGGGGGAAAAAAAAAGAACAGAAAAGACGTGTCTCAGTCTTGTAATTCGGAGGCTGGGAGAAACAGCAGTGATCCTCCGCTTTCTCCTGCCTGGATCTGCCCTGCTCCCACATCCCCGCCCTGCTCTGCCCGGTCCCTGTGTGGGAAGGGGAGCGTGGCTGCAATCTGTGGCACGTCTTCACTCCTTTCACAGGTTGTCATTCCCCCCTGATGAAACCTTGCACTTAACTCAGGGGCCCAGGTCTGCTGGAGCTGCTGGAGCACATGATAGCTCCATCGAAGCCGTTTCTGTGACCTCCTGGATATTGGGAGTCTGTCTGCAAAAAACACTTGGAAGAGAAAAGTCCAGCCCCCAGAAAGTGGTTAGGTAGGAGTCAGTAGAGCAGGAGCTGCCTTCTTTTCTGTTTCCTTTTAGTTGTTCTATTCACTTGTTTTTCTTTTTTTTTTTTTCCCGCCAGTGGATAATGGGAAAGGAAAATGGATTTTTTTTATTTAAAGATTTATTTCGGTGGTAAGTCATTTAGCATGACCAAGAAAATGGCTCTGCGATCCAGAATGTTATATTTAGATGGAGAGAGGTACATATTTCCCACAAGAATATTTTTTCACATATATCCCTACACAGAAAGTGTATTTGTACGGAGAATATGCATTGCAGAGCGTCTCCTTATGCATCAGTGTGACTGCGTTATTATCACTGAAGGAGAAATCCAAGGATCCTGTACAGCCTGAAATCTCCTGACTCTGAGTGCACCGGGAAGCTGAACATGCTTTCTCTGCTTTTTTCCTCTGGTGTTTCCAGCTTGGCCATGCCTTTTAGATATTAACCATAAAACATGTTCTGCTGTTGAAAAAAAACAGTGTTGTCCCTCAAATGACCCTGTGAATGAGCTAGTAAACTACCAATACCTGATTAAATTTGTCCTGTAAGCCGATGAGCTATACTGATGGGAAAGGAGGGGGAATATAGAGGAGTAGGGGGGAAAGGGAAGCTCCATCAGTTTGGGGGTTGAAGACAACGAAGGGATTTTGCACAAGCTGTGGATGTCCACAGCCGTGTCATGCCAGCGTGACCGTCTCTGCCACCGTGCCTCTCCTGCACTTGTGCAAAGCCTGGTTGCATACCCCTGTGTCTCCTCCCAGTGTGTTTCCAGACAAACCACAACTGTGCCAGCATGTTCACCTGAGCTTAAAAACCTGCGGAATGACTGACTGATGAGGCTGTGCAAAACTGGAGCTCTTGGCAGTGAGTCATGAATCACTCCTCTTCATCTGTCCCTACAAGCCACATGAGTTCTTTAAAAACCAGCACAAATTGAGCAATAATAGCTAATAAAAAATGTATTCCTTAAGAAAAATAGTTTCTAAAAATGTATTCACAGGACACATTTATTGAATCTAAATGAGAGGTAAATATGAACCCTGCTGTCTGCATTCTGTCCTCAGATAAAATGAAGAAAAAGAAGTTTTCTTTTTCCACTGTTCTTTGCAGTTTTATTCTCAAATGCAAGCAAACAAGCGTGCCAAATTGTGCTCCTGCTCCTTTCATCTTTGTGCACTTCAAGGAAGAGCTCTCAGACATTTTCATTTCAGCAGATCAAATAGCAGAGATTTCCCCTTTATCTCTTGCCTTCCTCCTTCCTCCTCCTGTTCTGATATTACAAACCTGATCCAACCTTTTTCACCTGAAACACGGGCAAGTAGAAAGCAGTTTAAGCTGTGTGAAGCAAGGCCAGCGTAGAGCCTTCTCAGTGACGGAGGACAGCAAAGGCTGTGCAGGTGGAGGGCATGTGTCTGAATCTCTTTATAGCAATCGTACAAGGTATTGTAAGAACATTTGCCTGCAAACAGACCGTTATGAAAATTAGATGTCCTGGAAGCAGAGCTTTGCAGATCTGGGATTCTCCTTTGCTTGCTTTTCAGACAACGTTGTCCTGGGAAGGGTTCCCAGGGGCAGCATGAAGTAGCTGAGTTTTAGAGTGACTTTGCTCAGAGTCTGTAAAAACAATGCAATGCCTTACAAAGAAGTTAATTTTAAGGCTTATGATGGCTTGGCAATACCTGTGAGTAAACCAGTGAGTTGGGGGTGTGATCTGAAGCAGAACAGACAGGAAATGGTTTTTCCAATCATTGAGACCTACACAAATGAGAAATGTCGTGATGGTCATCAGTCCAGCGGCTAAAACACAGGGAGACCTGGGTTAAGGTCACCGCCTTTTACCGTAAGGCGCCTTTCTTCTGAACCATACTTTCAGTTTCTCTTACGACTAGCATATACTTTACATATTCCTGTTGGATGTCCAGAGACATAGGGCAGCCTTAACCCAGTGTTTTGTAACCGTTACTCATTGGGCACTGGAAGAAATAAAGAAACCTCAGCTGGATTAAGGAAGAATAATTTGGGGCAGAATGGGAATTGAATCTATGTCTTATATGTGTAGCTGGTGTCAGTCTTGCTCTAGTTTTGATAAGAAGTTTCATCCTGGATTTCAGCAGCTGTTCACCATGGGTGCTCTGCAGAAGCTGACATGTTCCGTGCAAACTCTGGGGCTCAGGATCTGCTGATGAGACAATGTCTGCTGTAAAATTAGCAGTCAGATGTACACAAAGTATGGGGTGTATTAACAGAAATATATAGGTGATGTTCTCTGATGGATCTGTCCTCAGAGGAGATAAGAGTCCCCGTTTGCATCTATCTGCCAGGGGATTTCAGCCGATAGAATGTCATGTTTTGGGAACTGCCAAATGCGGGTTCTTGTCCATGCCCTTTGCATGCGATCGGTGTTTATGGAGTTGTTTGGTTGCTTGTGGCAGCACAGATTTTCTCTCCAGGGGCAGTTTGCTCTCAAGTTAGAGCCCTTTTTCACCCCGAGGTGTGGGAGAAAGCCCAAGATACCACGGGCGTCAGGTGGAAGAACCTGTGCAGTATCTCTGCAACAGCCTCCAGCAGGGACAAGCGAAAGCCCTGCTGCAGGGTTGCCACAAGCTCCAGGCTCTTTTCAGCCTTGCTGGGAGTCTGCAGAGTGGCTTTATTTGCCCGTCTTCACTGTTGTCATTTGACGGAGGCAGCTCAATATTCTTTTATTTGGGAATTTCCTCACCTCTTCCATTAAAATTGCTCCAAGTGCAGACCATGATGGGCTCTGTCTTTCTTCCACATCTCTTGATGCTTAGGACCCATGGGAGAGTTGTGGGCTGAGTTTGAGGAAATGGCACAGAAGATACCATCCTGTCCAACGTGACCAAGAGCTGCAGAGTCACAGCGTACACAGCATCAGCCGTCCAAGCGATGTGCACACAGCTCCTAAGGGAGCAGGATTGCTCTCACCAAGCTTTAATCATCTACACATCTAAATGAGACCACTCAGCTCCTTTTAGTGAACAATTCATCTGACCTGAGACACCTGCATAGCTATCTTCAGGGTCTGCCATAGTCCCTGGACAGGACAGCTTCCCTTGTGGGTCACAGAGAGCCCACCCAAAATCTGCACTGCCTCCTGACAGCTCTTCTTTTTCCTCATGGATCAAGAAAAATCCCTGGCACCCATTGCTGAGGTATCTAACATACCTGCTGTGAGAGCAGACGTGTTGCCTGGGCAATGAACCCTGTGGTTTTCAGCACAGGAGGCAATTCTAATTACAAATCCATTGTTGCAAGGAAAAAGAAATTACTTGCATAGAATAATAATCTTCAGGAAGGTTTGAATACAACCTCAGTCTTTCCAATGTTTTGAGTTTGATATCATCTTCACAAACACAGGTTTTCTGCATCTAATTTTAAAGTTCCAGATTTGTCAAGCCTTGCTTAAGTACTCATTCTAGACTGCGTCCCACTGCCAAATTTAGCAAAATCCAGAGAAGCTTAGGGATAGACTGAATAATTGTAAGTTTTTATAGAAGAATTGATCCATAAAGTACAATTAGAATGAAAGAATATATTAAGCGCAGTGTCAAACAGCCATGCAGGTAGGTGCTGTTTCAAAATCCAAAGTAGCTCCCTGCTGAAACTCATGGGGCTCTATGTGCCTCTTGCTCCTATTACCCTGCTTATTTCACGCAGCGGCAGGCTCCATGGGACATTTTGCCCTGTTGTTGTACTCACTCTGCTAAATCTCACAGTCAAACTCTTGATGCTCTGTATCCCACACGGAGGCCTCTGCCAGATCCTGGATGGGCAATCTGGGTTTTGACGGTATCCAAGATCAAAACAAGCCTGGAGTATTTATACCTGATGGGAAACCCCCTGTCTTGAGGGGGAGCTGGACTGGATGAACTCTCATGGCTTTTCTGCCTACGTCTGCCTTTCTGCCGGGTAGGAGTCCTTTTTGTAAAGGCGTGAATCACAGTTACTGTCTTCTCAGGAGGCTATTGAGTGTTTAGAAAGCTGTCTGTGAAGTTCATGGGGACTTTCTGGGAATATAACCACTTCTGTACCGTAAAGCTGAAGCGCTATAGAGCAGAGCGCTGCAGATAAGGAAATATGACTGTCCTTTCTTATCGCCGCTCGTCCTAACAGGTGTCCTTGGGGTTGTAAATTTATGTGAGGGGAAGGTAAGAACAGTCTGAGGTATCTTTAACCTTATCGCAAATCTTTCCCAGGGCGGAAAGACTGATGTTACCATCAATAAAAGTTTGAATTGTGGCCCGGGTCCCTTTTCCTACTGAGTCAATTGCTCTGGAAAATGTGGTTGTTCCCGCTTGGTTTGTGTGTGTTGCCTGGCGAATGGCTGGCCATCCTGTGTTGCATGCAGAGCCCTAAAATAAAACCCGAGCAAACACATGCAGAGAAATGCCCAGTTCCTCAGAGGTTTGCAGTCCCACAAAAGATAATTTGTGAGCCCACGCTATTACAATTGTTACAGTTTTATTGCAGCCAGGCCAAAAGTCGTCTTGGAAATGAGGTGAAATTATCCTTATTTGTCACTTTTGTGGGAGGAATGAATCATTCCATTCGCTTGCCATAGGACCCTCGTTCATTCTGGTGCTTTACGCTTGTGGATATATGGTCTAATCATGTTTCTGCAAAGGAGGTGCTTGGGCTCGTGATGCGAATGGCTGTGCAGCAGTGGAGGAGCAATTGCTGAGTCTGCTGCTCTCTGCTCCTTCTGAAAGACCTATTTGTGTTTGAATAGGAGCTTTCTTATCATACTATCCTAATTTTTTTTTCACTGTTCTCCATTAAAATCAGGATTTCCTCTCTCACCCCATTGTGTCGTCATGGAAGCTTTTTCTTTTTTTTGTTTTTTTTTTTTAGGAATCCTGTGGTGAAAAGTGCAGTTCTGTGGAGCTGATGAACACTGGGGTATGTCCCACCTCTGCTTCTGGCATAATCTTTAGTGTCTTCAGCTTCCTCAGGGGTAAGGACGTCTGCCTGGTTTTTCTGCTCACTGCCTTTCTGGAGGGAAACCCCAAAAGCTTTTCCCACATTTTAGACCCCTGGTTGTGTTGATTAGTGCACTGAATTCCTAGCTACACTCTGGGGCCACTTTTGATTCAGAGGAATGTTGCCGTTTTCTAAGCTTGGAGCTTGGTCTTGCTGCTAACTCCCCATAGCGCTCCTTCACCCAGGAGGGATGCTGGACACGGGCCAGCGGGGCTTTGCCTATGGGGTGCCCTGTTGGCATCATGCGCCAGTGAAATGGAAGAAATGCTTCTGCCAGAGAGGAGAGAGAATAAAACTGTTTGTGATGGGAGCAGGGCTCTGCCTAGAGCTACCTTTTGCAGCCCTTCTGCAGCAGGATTCAGGTGCTCCTTCTCGAAGAGGAACTATATAAAACTGTCAGTGGGGTTTTTTTTTGGAAGCAGCCTGGTGACTGGTGCTAGGAGCCAAAGGTGCCTTCCAGTTCTTCTGGACAACAGTCTTCCTCCTCAAGCAGTGAAGCCCTTGAAGAATGTGAGCTTGAGGGTGGTGAACCCCCGTTCTGGAAGGCTTTGGTGCTCTCCATGGGCTGTAGCATCACAGCAGTGAGGAACCTCAGGAGGCCAGACTGGCAGAAGTGATAGACTCATGCTCCCTTTACCCCTCAGTTGTCCTTAAGGCTGTATAGTTGACGGGACAAGGTCTTGTGGCACACAGGAAGGACATCCCATTGCTATGGGATGTTGTATCCTACACCTGAGTTGGTTGCTCCCAGCTCTTTTCTTTCTAGGGGCTGTGTCACCACCATCTCCCTACAAGCAGTAGCTGGAATAAGAACAATAGGTGGTCAGCCAGTGCCTTCAGTTATCACAGGGCTTTCAGGACAGCCACCTGGCCTTGTCTGGAGCTAGACCACCAACTGGGTACCAACATTCCCCAGTGTGGGAGTGAAAGATTCACCAAAGCTTTGATTACTTGGTATGTGCAAGGGGATAAGGTTATCTTTCAGACCAGTGCAAACAGCTTCTCACATGCCAGGTGTCAGCAACCTCAAAATGCTTAAGCAAGGATGAAATTGTCTGTCATCCACTTTGGACTGCAGCTGTGGGGCATGCTTTTGGCCACAGGAATCCATGAGCATCCAAGGGAGGCCCCTCTGAAAATGCCAAATAAGTCCCCATTTTACCATCTTGGACAATTCTTCCATTTGCAGGTGAATGGGGGGGGAAAAAAGTACAATTACAAAGTCTGTCCTTATTGTTGGATGTCTCGTGTACTCTTGAGTTTCCTTTCCCAGGGCTGTGGGAGAAATTCTTCTGACTCTAGGGAAGAAGGAGAACTGTGTGTTCACCTCCTTGTTCACCCCATTATTCCAGGTGGGGGTGAACAAGGAGGTGAACACACAGTGATGAGGTTCCTTGGAGAAACACAGACTGGCACGGGTAGGGAAGTCAATGACCTGTGGGTGATCCTTGGGAGGTTTTCCTTTAGGACATGACTGTTGTTCACGAGGACTAAGTTCCTATGCACCCACCCCACAACCCAGCAGAAGCGTACCTAATTTTCCTGTGCTTACTGAATGCGTTTTCCCCTTCTGCCAAAAAAGAGCCAAATGATTTAACAAACATATTTTTATTAAAGGGAGAAAAGCCCAGCAGGCAGATACAAAAGCTGACAATCCCCAGCACCTAAATTAGAACGAAATGGTCTACAGCCTTCCGGAGGGCTGGGTGCTGAACTAGACTGTGCTTTTCCCCTCCTGCAGTGACCTTCACTTTCAGTTTAAGGGAGCGAAGTCCTGCAAGACAGCGAGATCCCGTCGGGCTAAACGCCGGAGTGATGTGCTGCTTTGCTGCTTCTCACCCAGGAGCTGCCTTTCCACCTACAGGCAGCTCCCGCACACCTCCCCTTGCTCCCCGCTTCGCTCCCTTCCCCACTTCTGGCAGCCTTGCTAATAGTTTCTTATTTTAGCTGTTTGAAGACTTTGTGTGACATTGAGAATTAAACGTACTCTCAGCTCACACAATCCTTTTCAGTGTTTTTTTCTGCATGCACGAGACTTATTCCAAGTCCTTTGTCCTACCCAGTTTCCCAGGCTCTGACCTTCACACCCTAATATTGGAAACGGCTGTGCTGCTCTAAGGATCACAAAGAGAGTCCGTGTCCTTGTTTGAACCCTCCACCCCCCAGCAACTGCTGCTGGGGTGGTGGGGAGGTGTGGCATTGATTTATTTTTGATGCTGTCTCCTTTTTATGTGTACCCGCCTTAGAATGAGTTGGTAGGCATAGAATTAGGAAACACTCTCTGGGATTACCAGGAAGTTTCCATTTTTTCAGCAGGAAGGACCCTAACAGGACAAATCCTTGTGTTTTTCTTTGAAGCAGTTCTGGCACAATGTCTCAGCAGGAGAAGGTGGATTTGCATTTCTGTGGCTCCAAAAGCCGTGATGCTGAGAAGGACTGTAATAGTGCAGGACAATCTCATAATTTTAACAAAATTTAGTGACTCTCTGTCAGCTCACCAGCACAGGTACCTGCTGTAAAAAACCTGCAAGCAGTACTTCCGGAGGAAAAGGAAATTTCAGGCAAGAAGTCCATTTTTCGTAATTGAATGTTGCAAGTTATTTGCAGGAGGCTTTAAGTTCTCCCCAAAATGACACCAAACACTACTTGGGGCTTTCCTGGGAAATGACTATGGACAGAAACTGGAGGAGACAGGCAGCAGGGTCCCATCCCAAGATGGCTGTATGTGTAGATGCTCTTTAATTCAGTGCATGTAATTACTGTAATTAGGCAGGAAAGTGCCGTAATGGCTGCGCACAAATCCCCTCCTGGGTGTGTAACTTGTTATTTGTGGCTGTTAGGTGAGTTCACATAATTTCCGCCTTCACTTTACTGGGTAAGAGAGACACCAGTGATTATAGGAAGGGGCATAGATTTATAGGGACAATCAAGGAAAATAGGAGCTGTAGATTAAGAATAAAACTCTCTCTTTAGCAATTGCTTTTCTGCAGCTTTGCTGATGGATGAACTGAAATAAAGTGATTAAATCAAAGGGACTGGAAATAAGCAGAGAAGATCCTGAAGCTTGAACTTCTGTAATAAATATTTGCCTCTTATTTCTGCCTTTTGTTTGCAGCAGCCAGACCTGCACAGCGTATTAGCAAATGGGTGCATGAAAATTTGTATTTCCAAGCATTTTATTTCTCTTGTTGTCATTTAAATAATGCCAAATTGAGCATGAAGCTGACTGGGTGCATTTGCTGTCATCAGAAAATACGAGTGAGTGGGCTAGGGAAGGCTATCCTCTCTCCCAGCAGTTGTCCAACTAGGAAAACTTGCTCAAAGGTGGAGCGAGGACGTGAAGATGCTATTGCTTGTGTGGTACTAACATGCGCCTTCAGTCGATACCCATCAATGTCGGATTGCACATTGCTTAACTTCTGCAAGCCAACAGGATGCGTTAGCCAGGAACCAGGGCTTCTACTGCACATGAGCATCAGCAGTCCCTTGCTCTTCCTTCCCACCCATTCCTTATCTCCTAACACCACTGATCCTGATGGCAGTGTGCCTAAGAAATAGCAAAGTGAATCGGCGTCAAGCCCGTGTTTTGTGGGAAGCACAGTCACAGGAAGAGAGCAGAGGAGTGAGAGAAAGAGGCTGTTCTTTTTCCTTTTGAAATGACCTGAACATCAGCTCCTCGGCTGGTGTAAAACACCGTGAAGCACCATCAGCACCTGTACTCCTGGTGGCCTCCACCAGCAGAGGAGCTCACCTGAGCTGTCACAGGTGAAAGAAGTTCAACAAGATCAGGAAAAGCAGTCAGAAAGATGCTAAGGGAACTCCATGCTGATCAATATTTCTCATTTATCACCTCATAAATAGTCCTGTTGAGCTGGCTAATTCCTGTTCTACCTGCCAAAGAGCTCTTGCAGTAAATTAAACCCAGCTGTTAATAGTATGCACGTGGCTGACAGACAAGCTAAATCTGTCTGCGAAAAGGGGATGTTTCCATCTATACCCAGTTCTTGTGAAATGAGGCCACCTGTGTTACCAGGTAATGATAAAAGACGGGTTAAATGCCCGTGTCAGCTTGTACTTGAAATGTTCTGCGCGATGAACACTGGGGCAGCACATAGTCCAGGTAAGTTCTTATTTAAACATATAAATGAAATTCAAGTGGCTGGCTGGGGTGAATCTCAGCCTTTGTGAATGATCTGGTTGTGGCACAGGATTTGTCAGAAAAAGAATTAAGAAAAACCCCAACAGTATTTTTTTGTAAACAATGTGGTAGCAAAAAAAATGGTTGAATTCTGAACAAATAGACCCATTTTCCCAACAGTTCCATGCAGGGAGCTGTGCAAAAGCAGTTCAGTTTTTCTCACTCGCTTTGTTGCTTCCTGAGTCAAGTTAAGGTTATCTGGAAGTTCAAAATCCTGAATATTTTTTTACCATTTAAATTGGAATTTTATCTTGAAATTTTATTTATTTGTTTGTTTGTTTTTCTGTACTTCAAAACCAATGAATTCTTGATCTTAACAGTGGTTACCAGTATGTTTTTCATCAGAAATTTATTAATTAAAGGAATACACATAGGCAGCCAGCATTGGGAATCAGAGATCTTGGCCTGAGTGAGGCTCACTTGTTGATATTAAATGTGAAATAATAGCATAGTCAATAGCTTCTTGCATTAAAAAAATAAACCACCATGAAAAATGTCTTTTCAATCTTGAAAATGTGCACAAGTATCTATGCTGCTTATCAAAATGAGAGATGTTTTGCTTTGCCCTGCCTTGATTCTGCTGCCTGGATATTCCAGCAACATTTAAAATGTAGCGTGAAACAAAGAGTAAAATGGCTTTTGACTGCTCAGGGCCAGAATTTAATGGTATTTTGACAGAAAGGAACATTTCCCCACCCTAACTCATAGAGGGGATGAATGCACATAAGGGGATACTTTTATTTTCCACCCACTAGAAGCATCTTCAAGGGAAAGGACAAGATGGCATGGAGGATTATGGATTTTTTTTGTAACCTGTTGTCATTTCACTCCACTCCTTATTGCTCAGATGAAGTTTATCTGCACAGAAAACATGACTTCAGTGTATGAAGTTGTCCGAAGGTTTAATTAATGTTATGATCAATGTACTTTATTTATTCCTGCCATTGGCTTTAAACTGTTCATGCTCCCGGCTCACTGCGCTTGTATGTGGGAGAGACCGGTGTAGGAATATTGCATCCGTGAAGCCTGCAATATTGTAGCCCATGTCTGTCATCTGAAAAGTTAGTTTTAGCAGTAAATACTGAGTTTTGTAAAGACCTAGTTTCAGGAACTCCATTTTCAAGTCTCCTTCTATGTATCGCGTGTACTTATGTAGAAGGGAATATATATATATTTCTGTATGAAATTTCTATACATACTTGTGTTGCTTTGTTTATTTATCGTGCCTTTTCTTATTGCTTTTTCATTTCCATTTTACCCATCTATTTTGGATCTGAGTCACTCAACACCATGAAGAGGATTTGTGGCGAATCGGATAGGTTGTGCTTCTTTTCCGTCTTTCCCACCAGGGCTTGGGAAGAAACAGAATTCAAGGTAGATATTATTTTTTTTTTTTTTGGCAAAACCTTTCCTGACAAAAAGAATCACTTAGGATGTTCTACAAATTTGTGTTAGTCAAAGGCAAAAATGCAGCGGGGTGCATAAGGGAGCGGAAAAATGTTTGCCTTTACATTTCAAAATAAGAGGACAATGATTTCAAGTTTGATGCATTTTATTTTCTAGAAATATCATTCAGGTTTTTTTTAGACATACTTTAAAAAGCCAACCCTGAAAACATCTCCTGGGTCTCAAGGGAAGCTTGCATCTCCCTAAATCTTGGCCTGCTCCAAGCACAGATTTACCATTTTCTGAGTCTGTTCGTGTTCCCAGATGCCACGTGTTTCTTGCTGAGAGTGTCTTTCTGAAGAGAAGGAGAACGATAGTACCTTTATTTGGCGTAAAACGTCCCTAAAGGGAGAGCATGAAGATTTCTGTATGCGCTTTCCAGGCTGACCTTGTGAAATGGTGCGCTTTCACAAGTGAAAGAATAGCTGAGCGCTGTGCTGTCCAGATCATGATTTTGAGCATTGAAACCACTGAATGACAGTTGAAAAGACTTTTGGAAGAGAAAAGGAGAAAAAAACCCACAACCAACCCAACAAAACCCCACTAGTCAAACGCAGCCTGGAAATGCTGCCCCAAAAAATTACTGGTTATGTTATTGCCCCCAGATAGGCTCAGCTCACCAAAGCCTGGCCCCCAAATACCTTACATACATTAAGCACTGGTCCCCAGATGGTACCGTTAGTGGATGGTTTCATTCTCAACTTGTTTCCAAGTGTCTGGTATGTTATTAACTTGTGCTTTTGCCTACCCCCAAACCTTGGGGGTTTTACCCATAGGAAAAAAATCTAAAAGGGAATTGAAGGGGTGGGTTCAGGAGGGAAAAGCTGGCTGTTGAGGTCAGGCAGGCAGTCATCACGGGGACTGCGCCCACGAGCCAGCCGCCCTGCTGATGTAGCAGCCTACTGGGAAACTGGGTTTTATCATGCATCTGTCAACACGGAGAGGAAGCATTCAGCACTGAAATCTCTACGGGTGGTTTGTGGGGGGATTTTTTCCCCCGCTTCAGCAGTTAGATCCTATAAGAAAATTATACTTCCAAAAGGCTTACTGAAGGAAAATATTAAATGCCCTGAAACAGGTTTTAGGTGGGTATCAAGGGAGCACTGTAAACTGGCTGTCTAGTAGAGATGACTCTGCACCTGAAGGCCTTGCACATCTGTAAGAGCAACCTTCACCACCTGATTCTTGAAGCTGGGACTCTCTTGCCTTTGTCCCAAGGACCCTCCTGCTGCTGTCCCACCTGCAGAGCACTGTGGGGTCTGCTCAGATCCCCATATCAGCCTGTAACAGCATCCCATGGGGGAAAAAAACCTTAAAAAAACCCAACACAGAACCCACAGAGCCAAGCAGCTTCATGGAAGGATGGAACTTATGCAAACAGAGATCTACAAAAAAACAGGATTAATAAAATATATCCTGCCCATGCATTATGAAACACATCTGCCTGCAGAGTGAAATGCCAACTTTAATTTTTACTTTGGCTTGGGAGAACTGGTTGGGATGAAAATGACTGCACGCACTGGTGAGCAGCCACCTGCAAATGTTTGTGCACACCTTCTTTCCCCCTCTTTCTTTTTTTTGTGTGTCTGGCTCCAGCAGAGGGTTTGTGAAAGGGGCTAGGAGCGCACAATTGATTTTTCTTTTTTTTTTTTTTTTTTTTTTTAATGTCTTGGAGATTTGAATTGAACAGTCTATAATCCAGATGGAAGCACAAAAGAATAAATGCAGCAGCTGAGCCTGGTGGTCCATCTAGTCCAGGAAGATTTGCTGGGTAGGGTTGTAGGAGCAATGCCCTCCCTCTTCTCCCTCCTTCCTTCCCATCGGTGGCGCAGGATGTCTTGCTAATGCTGTGTGATTAAAAAGCAGACATGAGGCTTCACAGCCCAGCTCTGTAACCAACGCAGCTATTTCCAGGCCAGTGCTTTGAGTGATTCCAGAAGAAAAGTATTGTGGCAGAAACGGAATGACTGCTCCATGCAGGAAGGTTCTTCTTGGTCCCTGTCAGTGCGCGCCTTGCAGATGGAAACAGAATCCTTACTAGCCTTCGCCGTTTGTGGTCGTCTTAATGTACTTCCACATCTTCGGTATCTGCATCTGTTACCAAGGCCTCTCCTTGAGCAATATGGTGTGACTGTGAGTTCCACAGATCGGCTCCTTCTGTACAGAAACAAACACACATCCTTCCCTCGGTTTGCATTTGTTGGTTTTTCTTTCCACTGAGACTGCAAAACTCAGGAGAGAAAAGTCTATTGCCAGGGTTAGAAAGCTGCTCTGGATATGTCGCATATCAAATTTTTAAACTGGACCAGGCAAGTGCAGTGAAGTGCATGTGGTACCCACCAGCTGCGGAATTACAGCTCTTTAGTGAACCATTGCCCTGCCCCTCCTGCCGCAGATCTCCATCTATAATGGAGAAGGGGTTAAATGCTCAGAGTAGCAAACAGCAAGAGGAAAATTGGGAAGATTAGAAATGAATGCTCCCACAGTCCCCCACCCCGGGTGGGGGTGTTGCTGTTGCTGGGGCTGTTTCTGTTGCAGCAAGTGCCGGGCAGCTTCTTATGGGAGAGCCTTCTGCTCGACAGAAAGCTGGGTTTTGTACTTTCAAAGTCAGTCTTCAAAACTGCATCAATGAGCAAGTAACAGAACCTTCCTGCTATAAATATTTGAACACCAGTTTGTTAATTTTTGTTACTCTCAACGTGGATTAATTGCTATTTTATTATCAACTTCAGCTTCTATTAGTTTAGGATTTACATCTTAAATGATAATATCAGACTTTGTCTTGAATAAAACATTTTGTAACCCAGACGAGTTCATTAAATTCTTGAAGGTGAACCAGCAGATTAAAGGCAGTGCAAAGATCCTGATGTGGTTTACAATTACAAGAATACTCATTTGGAGTTTTATAAAACAACATTGCGCATTTCAGATGGTTCAACTTCAAAGAGATTGTGATAAATACTGCTGCCTTTTGAAATGCTGCTGCTCCTTCTTATCTCCCCTTAATAGTTAGACTTCTGCACCCATTCTCTCCTTCCTCGAAAGCTAATGAGGTGTCATTTTACATTATTAATCACACAAACAACTAAGGATGTAATGAAGTAACCCTCTGCATGTTGCTCTTTCACCTAATTAACCTCAACTGGTGTTGGCTTTATCCCCGTGGTCCCGGCATGGGTGTTTGCAGTGGCGCGCCTACCACGGCCAGCCGTGATCATCGATTGCTCTGAGCAGTGAGGCCAGAAACAGGGGTAGGTGAAGCTTGCCCTGCTAACTCGATTCCAGTAAGAGATATAGGAGATTTATCCAAAGGTGGATGGAAACCCATGGAAAACCTGTTTGTTGCATCGGCAAGACTCACGTTATGGCTGGAGTAACACCGTTAATGGCAGCGTACCTACTATGACGTATGGGAGGCATAATTGGACCAGAGAGTACGTGCACTTATCTGCCAGAAAACATGGGATTAGTTATTCTTAATTATTCATAGCTGCTGTGATTAATCATCATGTACACACAGGTTAAGGACTGTACAGCTGAGCCTCCTTTCTGGCTCAGGTCTAAAGCCTTGGTGTCTTCTGCCTGCTCTGTGCAGGATCTGGTACCACGCAGCCACCCTAGGTGAGCTGAACTAGCAGAAGGCACTGGAGAGGTCTGGTGAGGACTGCAGATTTTGGGGTTACCAAGTACTGTGGGAGGAGAAAAGGGGGCAACATCTGGTGTTGGAACAGACCACCTGGAGGTGTTTCTTGGCTTTATCAGGATATCGAGGCTACACCTCGAATGCTGGGTTCAGTGTTGGGCCCCTCACTCCCATGGAGCATGTTCATAGAAGGGCAATGGAGCTGGTGAGGGGTCTGGAGCCCAAGGCTGCTGGGGAGCATCTTGGGGAGCTGGGGGTGTTCAGCCTGGAGAAGAGGAGGCTGAGGGGAGACCTTATCGCTCCCTACAGCTGCCTGACAGGAGGGGGGAGCTGGGAGGGGGGGTCGGGCTCTGCTCCTAGGGAACGGGCAATGGGACGAGGGGAAATGGCCTCAAGTTGTGCCAGGGCAGGTTTAGGTTGGACATTGGGAAAAATTCCTTCCCCGCAAGGGCTGTCAAGCACTGGAAGGGTCTGCCCAGGGCAGGGGTCGAGTCCCCATCCCTGGGGGTATTTAAAAGCCGGGCAGATGAGGTGCTTAGGGACAGGGTTCAGGGTTTAGTGGTGGGATGGCAGGGTTGGGGGAACAGTTGGACTTGATGATCTTAAAGGGCTTTTCCAACCCAAGCAATTCTATGATTCTTTTCTATCTGGAGCCCTGGGTGCAGGAGCTGGTCTGCAGGACTTTGTTAGACACTTGCTTCTACTGTCTGTATTAGGTGGAGGATGGAGCCTCAAGAGAGCTTCTGGCTCTGCTCCTCTACAAGCCATTGTCATTGGGGCTGTGTCTCAGGGATGGGGACAGAGAGGGAGGGTGAAGGCAGAAGTTTGTGTTCTGAATTTAGAGGACTAAAGAAACAAACACACGTGGGAGAAAATAGCACAGGGCTTAACATAGAGAGAAGGCTCTCAGCAGTATTATTGGAGAGGTTCATTTAATCCCAAAGAGATTCAAAGGGATAACAGCACAGGAGCAGCTCTCCAGACCTCCTTACCCTCACCCGCTGGAGGTTACGTGGGCTTTTGGGCGATTGATTCATCTGCAGAGCTGGGGGGAATTGGATGATCCAGGTGACTAACAATGAGATTTAGGGCTGACTTTATGTCACTTGAGGTAGTTAAATCTGATGCTTTTATCCCCCGGGTCTTCTGTCAGAACCTGATCCAAGTTAGTGGATTTTTTCCTGTTGGGGGATGCCCAGCGACCTTACATGAAGTGGTCTTGGCAAGTCAGACAAGCAGGCGGCCTGAACGGAAAAGGCAGCTGATATAGCGGGGAGGGCTGGGGTCAGCTGCCCCCGCCCAGGGGCTCATGCTGCGGGAAAAGCTTTTGCTGCCGCTGTGAGCGTTACGCCGGCTCAATGGCTGCAGTGGACAATCTCTCTCAAGGGTATAGTCAACCCAGCACTATTTTGCATTTGTTTTTACACCTTGATTTTTGCCTTCAAAAAGGAGGTTCTGAGTAATACTAGCTGTTCTGAGGTTAACCGTGTGTAATCGTTGCATGAGCAGACTGTCTTAACTTGGCGTTTTCTCCCAGTGCACAGAGTTGGTTGCGCTTCTCCAGTCCCAGCTCTGTATTTCTCTGGCTCAGAGGATCTCTACCTTTTTAAAAGAAATGCAGAATATTTCTTTGTTCAGGATTTCTTGGAAAAATCTCGAGTCTTGTCCCAATGCATGGTGCAGATGCAGAAATCGGAGGCAACTATGAGCCATCCCCATTTAAAAAGAGATCACTTGAGCTTTAAGCCAGCCTGGTGATTTATTTATTTATTTGTTTGTTTATTTTTTCCCAGGATTTCAGGGTTTTGAAAGCCTGGGGAGCAGCTCTGAATCCTTACCAAGGAGGACAGGAGCGGGCAGTCACCAGCTCCTGATGAAGGATTGGGGAACTTGGCAGGGGGGAAGGAGCGGGAAACTGGATGGGAGAGCAGAGGGGGACTGGGAGGGTGGCAGCCGACAGTGGTGGGTGAAGGCGATGCATCCCTGACTCTGAGCTGTGCCCGCCGGTTTCTCCAGCGGCGCACAGCTGAGCACGGAGCCACCCCTATGTAATCCCCGGGCAGCAGCCCGGGCTCACGGCCGCTGCTGAGCCGTCCCTTGCAAGCTGCGGCACGAGTGCTGCTGAAGTATGCTCACATGAGGGGGGCTGCGGTGTGCCTCCCTGTAGGCTCTGAAGTTGATACTTTAATTACATTAATTAGGTGGGCATGCTTTACATCACAATTGTGTTTTCATGGCCATTTAAAATCTGTTTAAATGTTTGCAGAGCTTTCATGGCTGTTAATTAACTACTGGATGCAAATATGTAGAAGGTGAGAACGCACACATTTTGGGTGCGCACACAGACACACGTTCCTCCCCCCACACCTTCCTGCTGTCATAGAATTGTTCAGGTTGGAAAAGCCCTTTAAGCTCACCCAGCCCAACCGTTCCCCTAACCCTGCCATCCCACCACTAAACCCTGGCCCTAAGCACCTCATCTGCCCGGCTTTTAAATACCCCCAGGGATGGGGGCTCAACCCATTCCCTGGGCAGCCCCTTCCAGTGCTTGGCAATGCCATCCTACAAGACCCAACAATGTCCCTGCTGACAAATGGTGATTGCAGTGCCTGCCCGAAGGAGCTTATTCCCATGGGCTGGTGGCAATGGGGGGGTCTTGCATTTGGGGAATGTGGTGCTGTAGTCCACCAAGACACCCAGTGAAATCTGGATTTAAGCATATTTTTGCTCAAGATTCCCAAACTGTGCTGGGAATCAAGGCATAGTCAGGTTAATTGGGGGGTGGTGTGTGTGTGTGTGTGCGGTTCATGGTAAGTGGAGAGTTTGATTGGGCAGGGGGAGTGATTTTTAACTGAAAAGGCAAGGGCCAAAAGTTGATTCTGGTACAGGAACCAAGCTAATCCAAATTCAGAGCAGTTCACACTGAGATCTGGTGCCAGTTTGGAGATAGTTTTAGCTGTCCTTCACAGAGAGAAAACAGAATTAGTGTTGCCTTGGCTGAGACCACCTGCATCTCCCTGGGATGGTTTGGGTATCCTGCAGTGCATCATTCCAGGACTTTACAAGAAAAAAAATACACCTGTGGAAATAAAATGTCTGTGGTATCTTGGGATATTTCATCAAAACAGAAAGTGTTCCTGGATTTTACATAGGGAGCAATGGATGCTCTCCAGGTCAGGTGGACCCACCAGCCCTCCTTGAAGGAGTGGGTGCCAGACGTTGCCAACACCACTCCATGCTCCTTTCACTTTTGAAGTTAAACTTTATGGGAAAACTACTACAAAACATATTCTGATCACAGCAACTGATTTTAGGGCTTACAGCCTAATTACATAATGACCAATGTAGTCTTCCACTACTCATTTCAGTTGGACCCGTCAGAATTATATACCGTGGGTTTTTATAAAAATAGTGTCTCTTCTGCTTCCTTTGGTCACTTCTGGCTGCTTTGCACAGTCTATCAGGTGGTTGCAGAAAGCTGCAGAGTTTTAGTAATGTAGCAGAAACAGGCAGTGGTGGATATAGCTCTCCGTCAATGCCATGAGGTTACAAACAGGACAGGGAAATCAGTGCAGAGGTTTTTCATGGCTGAACATTTCCAGGCTTTTAACTTGTAACCCAGTGGTGCAGAGCACGTTGTGTGGGCAGGGGCCAGGGCTGTACGGGGGCATATTACCTGATTTTTTGCTCCCTAAGGATATTATTTGGTAAGCATCTTTGGGAAAAGGGCACCTTGCAGTTGGCTGTGAATTCCCATATGTGCCTAAAGCTAGACAAGTACTGCTGGTGTTTGGGTTTTGTGGTTTTTTTTTTCCTTCTGCCAAACTGAAACATTAGAGGGAAAAAAGATTCAGGTTAAAGAAAACCAGAAAATGATCCCCTTCCTTTCAGTGATTAAAACCTAAAGAGCTGCCACTGGCTTCAGAAAAGCATTTTTTTATCACCCCCAAGTGTTCTGTGTCCCCTTAATAAGAAATTTTATCTTACTTTGGAGTGTTCCTCTTTTTAATTTGAAAATAACAACCAAACACAAAAAGGAAGGAGTTTCCACTCGAAAACATTGGCCTGAAAAGGTTTCGTTTCAAACACTTTCTCTCGTTTTGCCAATGCAATGCAAATCCAAGTGGCGCTGATCCTTTCGAAAACCTGACTTTTATTGAAGTGGGCATATATGTAGCTGGGCAAGCCCCCCATTGCTCGCTCCTGCCTGTAATGCCACAGCAGGATGGGTGGCTGAATTGGTCCTCTCTGATGTGGTGCTTTGGCCAAGGATCTGAGCGCTTCCCTGTGTGCTCAGCCAGGCTCCTGCGGCAGGGACAGGCGGGGAACACGTGTTCCCATGCCCTCCAGTGTTGCCTGCTTGCAGCTGCTCAGGACTATTTGCAATAAAAAACACCAAAGCTGATGCCAAAGCTGTGTCAGGGCACCCAGGACACATCCTATCCCCTCCGAGCTTGCAGGGTATTTACTACCTGAGCACTTTTCTGAGTGTCCCCTGCTTTCCCCAGCCCCCTTCCTCCTCTCCTCCTTCTCTTCCAGCTTTCTCAGACTCCTTCCAGCCCATGCACCATAGATTTGCACTCCCTTTTGGGCAGGCAGTGGTAGCAGAAGCCAATGAAGCTCAAACATATTTGCTGCTACCTGAAGGGAAGGCACAGGCCCATCCTCTTTTGTCCCTTTGCTATGGCTCTGTCCAAGCTTATACAAAAACCTGCTGGGGATCTGTGCTTGAGAAATCACTCTCTCCTGCATTCCTGAGCCAAATTTGGAAGACATCTGAATTTTGCCTGATGCAGATCTTTTTAGGCTCCATTGAAATTTTCTTAAACCAATGTTACGCTTGTGGAAGAGCATTTTTGTCCACCTGATTCCCACAACCAGGAACAGGGAAGGACATACAAAACGTTGCAAGTTGAGGACGCATTCATCTTCCCATGAGCATCTTCCCTACCTTTGCTCCTTCCTTGGCAGGTTTGTTCAGAGGGTTTTGTCTCAGGTGCTTGTGGCAGCAGGTGAAAAGAGACAGTGTCCAAATAAGAGCGTCAAGTCTTTCTATGGGGATGCGTAGCTCAACTCATGTAATGCCCTGCTGCCGTACCTGGCACCCAAGCTGGCTCCCCAGCACCCTGGAGCACAGATGGACTTGTTCTGCTTTGGCAAGGGGCAGAGGAGCAGGTAGAGCGGGGGTGACACATTGCCACCTTGGGCACCGCCTCAGCTCCCCTCTGTCCTCTCTGCTGCGGGCACTGGATGGCACGCTGGGCCCCAAACAGTCTGATTATAAAATAACAAAGTTTAATCTTCCTTTTTTTCATCTTCTTTTGACTTTCAGTATAAATTACCTCATCTGAGGTGTCACCAGAAATTGATTTGTTATGCTAAATACTTGCCAAATAAATAATGAGCTCCCAAATTAGTCTATATGCAATAAGACAAGGAGTGAATTATTTCTAGTGATTCCTTTTATCATGCAAGGATTAAATTATTTCAGTGCTCTGATTCCCAGGGCCGGGTTGTCTCCGAAAAATGTGCTAGTGACGCTTTAAAAACACCAAGCCCCCCTCTGTGCTCTTTTATGATATTAAATGTCACCACTTCCCTCATTTTATCACATTATTACAACCTTTTTTTTTTTTGCCTGGAAGGAATCAAATTAATGAAAACTGAAAGAATCCAAGGTGTCTGCCCATTCATCTCTCATAAAATCATCTTCCACATTACAGAACAAGTTCCGAGGTGATGCCACAAGGCAAAAGACCAAACCAATTTAAATAAAGCTGATTACAGCCTTTAAAAAAAAAAAAAAAATCAACCCAAACCTGAACAACATTGATGCCCGTTTTAAGGTACTGATAAAGAGACCAGAAAATTTATTTGGCAGAAATGCTTTATTTTGTTTGCTCTGCTAAGGTAGAGCAGACCCGTTGCTCGATTATAAAGCCCTGTATTTTCTCATCTTGCTTTATGGGCAGCTTTTAGAGGTTGGTTTTGGATAGCCATCCTCCCGTTGGTAACGTGTTCCTACCATGGCACTTGCAATCACAGAGCAGAGGACATTGGTAATGGAGTATGAAACTCCACTCCCGGGCCAGCAGTGTCTGAAATCTCTTCCATATTGCCTGCCAGATGTGCAGAGGGCCTCTGTGAAATGAGCCGGGGACACCACAAGCAGGGTCGCACCCAGCTCTGTTGGCAGAAGAGCCAACAAGCGAATGAGCTGCAGAGCCTGGGCAGCCCTCTGGTCATTAATGTGGTGGGTGGAAGTGTAGCTGCCTTCAAGTCAGTGCTTCACCTTGCTGCTCCTGTACCCAAAAGACTTGGATGTGTTCGGCCTTGAGGACTACAGGAAGAACTATGGCTCTTGCTCTTGCATGCGTCTTCTGAAACAGATCAGATGAGAACAGGTTGCCAACCGTTACCAACACTCAGCACAACACCTTCAGGGGTATGAATTCAGGTCTTCAGATCTTCCTTCTGGTGTCCTTCATTGCTGGACAACAGCTCCTGTCTCTCTAGACCAGCAAGCAGTCCAGACTGTCTCTCTTCTGCAAGCAAAGAGGACTTCTCCACAGCCACCAGCACTCCACTTTTCAGCACAAAGCCTGGGAGATGCAGTCCCAGCAGCTAAAACTCAGCCTGGGGGCTCGAGAGGTGCAAGGTACTTTGGAGGATGGGTCAGAAGACCCAGTTATGATTGCTGCACTAAATTACCAGTTGCTCTTCATTGACTGTAAAAAGTCCTGGTGGAACTCTCTTCCTGGACTGAAGCAACTTCTGCAAATGTCCAATGGAGAAAAGAGAGACCAAAAACTGAGGAAGTTGGAAAGCTTGGAAGAAGACTTTGTTCTAAGAAAAGGAGAAAAATCATCACCAGGGGCCAAGTATGCCTGGTTACTTTTTATGCAGATTTCTCTGCTGTAAATGGAGATATTAGGATTGCATTAGACAGAAAATATCACTTTTCAATAAAGTGGGGTGTGTCTACTAACGCTTGAAGATGCTTGTTATTATTTATTGATATATAAAGCTGCTATATGAGTTTTATTTAAAGGAATGACAGGCGCCATTACTGTGGTTCATTAATGTAACAGTTTCCTATTGTACTAATGTCACCTTGCTAAAGCTCTTGTCATTATTTTTTCCCCTGTAAAGTCTTGCTACTGAGGGTAATTCAGCACAGATGTTCAGTTCAGTATCGCCTTCATGCCATTCACTGAGATTACCTGACTTGTGGGTGACTTGGACTATGAATTGCAATTCAAGACACTTAAAACAAAGTCCTGCTGCACAGAGAGTGCCTCAGTGACTGTGCATGAGGTGCTTGAATTCTTTAGCCCCTGTCCCTGGAGCACAGTCAGAGCCTGCTGTAGAGCTGGGTCTGTGTCTGTTCCCAACTGGCTGCTCCTACAGGGGGTCTTGCCTCTGTGAGAAGCATTTTCCCACTGCTCCACAAAACAGAATGTCTAGGAAGTTACCAAAATTGAGCAATTTTGAACAAGCATCTTCCAGAACCCTGGAGCCTTCTAGGGAGTGTTCTGCCAGCTAGAGAGCTCCATGGCTGGGACTGGCCGAAGCATTGCAAAGAGGTAGCTGTAGCAAAATATTTAAATTTCTTAGCTTGCAGTCCTCATGTGTAGCCAGAAATACCTTTGATATAAGATTGGGCAGTAAGTTGGATGGCAATTTGCTTCCCATTTCATTCCTCTCGCTATAAGCCAGTGATCAGGTACTTTCCAGCCTTGTACGCAGTATTGCTGTAAAGTAATTGCCACTTAAATCTTTCCGTGGAATTGACAGTCAAACTGCTGTGGGCACGCCCCTTAGATTATAAGATTTTCCCTTTGGAATGAGCTCCACTGCTAAATCTGCAAAGCTATTCGCTGTTCATAAATGAACTGTGGGGGACACTTGACGCGCCGAGCATCTGCAGCATGGATGACCACCGAGTGGGATGGTGCAACCACCTCCACTCAGCACGGCCTGGTGCAGAATCAGTCCTGGGGGCGGCTTAAGGAGAAAATGTAACTGTGGGTGCCAGAGCTGTCCTTGCAGACCCCTCCCAGAAGACATGCAGTGGGAACAATGTGTGTGATAACTCGTAGGTGGCTTGGAGGTCCAGCCAACCACTGTGCGCGTGGGACTGGGACTGTGGCATCGCAGAGCTGGAGAATGCATCCTGTGTGTTCAGGACACCACGTGCAAGCTCCTGGTGTCTTACATATTCACCTGGCCTGGACCTGTGCTTGGACTGAATGGTGTCTCCAGCCAGAGGGTACCATAGCACAGGCAAGGCTGCAGTGGCTGTGCCGTCTCCTTACCCGAGCAGGGAAATGGTGTGTTCAGGCCTCGCTGCTCCCATAGCCTGCTCTGCCAGCTGTGGCCCAGCCAGCCCGTGTGTCCAGGAACGAGGCGCCTGGATGTTTAAAAAGCATGAAAATTACTATAGCCACTTGGCAACTTCAGGCCATCATGCATTTTGCGTGCTTTTTAACTGCTTCCTGCCTTTTAATTTTTTTTATCGCCGCAATTTCTTTTTTTCTCAACAAATAAAAACGTTTGGTTTACACATTTATTTATTTATTTCAGGTTTTTTAAAGGAAAAGCTTTCTTAAAGTTGGATTTCAGTAGCCCTGATCAGGGTCGGCATTCCCTTGCAAGAAACGAGGTGATGCCCTCCAAGCATCTCGATGCAGACTGGCAAATTGATCTCTTTATAGAGGCCTGGACCTGTTTGTGTGGGTCTGCCCGGGATGTTTTCCCCTGGCAAAGCCCTGTTCTGCTGCCGTTTCTGTGGTACAGACACCTGGTACGCACAGGGCAGAGACGTTGTAGAAGGTTGGAGGTGTTTTAGAGACGGAGGGTGGCAGCTGCTGCTGCACACGATTCAGCTTCCCATTGCTAAATGGGTGCTGACATTAGGGTAGGGCTGGATTAGAGGATGGATGGCTGTGGTGGAGGATAGGGTCAAATGAAGGGCAGGTGGAAGGGGGGATGGAGGCGGGCGAGAGGCAGCCTTTGCCACTGTGAGGTGATGCTGCCAGAGCCCCAGGGTGGTCCTGGGCTTCAAGCACTTGCCTGGGGCTGCACCAGCACAGGAGCTTGTCCCACTTCTTACACAGCAGCTGGTTGCCCCATGTTGGAAGGTGATGGCACTGCCCTCTCTCTTAAGGCTAATTCTAGTAATAGTGGTGAATTGCTTAGTTACCACGGTGATGAGGGCCCTGGGAAAAGCCATCCCTGAGCAAACACTCTCTCTTCTGCCAGTGGGATTTTGTGAAAAACAAGTGGCCAGAGCAACAGGATGGGACTAGACTGCGTGTTTGGAGTAATCCACTGTGCTGGCCTTCATCAGGCAACGCCCTGGGTGGGCTTGGAAAGCTCCAGGCAAGTGCTGATGGTCGGAGATGGAGCAGACGAGGGTGGCTGCCGCCCTGCCGAAACGCAGGCCCTGGGGACCTGCTGGGTCCTTGCTTGCTCTTGGACCTGACCCTTCGGTGCAAGCAGCAATGACTCCCTCTCTCGCACTTTGTGGTTTGCTTTGAATGTCCCAGACTGCTTCGGAAGGTAACACCTAACAGTGTGAAGTATAGTAATGAAATAAATTTCATTCTACTTCTGTTGTGAAGTGAGACAGGACTGAGGCAGAGAAATGGGGGAGAGAGGAATAACTGCAAGAGGGAGGAAAACAGAGGCTTCCCGCTGTGCTCAGTCTACACAGGGTCATCTCAAATACAGCAAGCAATGAAGAGATTTCCCAAACTAAATGTATTAAATCCCCCACCACCACTTCCAGTTTTAGTGGGTAGGAGGTGACCTGAGAAGGCCCGCTTACTGGGCTTTTGGGAAGGCTTACCAGTGCTCTCAGGAAGGTGCACGCTGCTGGAGAGGGTGCAGAAAGGATGTGTAGGAGTTACATGGAGTTAATTTCTTAGAATTTTTTTTTTTTTAAACCACGATTATGAGCTGTTGATGTGAAAGTGCTAACAGTACATTGAATACTGCACAACATTATCCAACACTGTCTTAAGACATGGCCGAACTCCGTGCTGTAGGCACAGAGAAATATATGTAGTCAAGATGCTTTTGAACTGTGGCTGCCATCTTCTTCCTGTCACCCTCTGAAGTTTCTAGGAACAGTGCAGGTGGAAATAACTGATTTTGCTGCTTATAATAGGGAACAAAAGTATGGAGAAATGGCTTCCTACGCCCATGGGTTGGGGATGAGGCAGCAAGCATTTCTAGCATGAACTGCGTCTTCTAACCACGATTGCTTTTCTCCTTAAACAGAAATTTTGAGGGGTCAGTTGTGTCAGTAGTAGCTGGGAAAAGGGGAAGTGTTGGTGGGAACTCCAGACAAAGAAAGTGTGGGAGAAGGACACAAGTATTTATTTCAGGGGGGATAAAGCCACCAGTACTCATCACCCTTATCTTTGCAGTAGAGCAAGTGCTTTTACTTTCCCAGGTTTTCAACAAAGACCCAGCATTCACTGAAAAGCCTTTGAAACAAGCCTGTGCTCCCTGAATATCAAATTCATTCCAGTTAGTCATTACAAATTAGTTTCGTAAAATAGTAAAGATCTGCATTGTCACCAGAAGTTCAAGCACTTTCCCTGTGGGTTTGTTGTGGTTTGTTTGGGGTTTTTTTCTACTTTCTTCTCCAAAATTATCCATTTTTTTTTTGTTATTTCTGAGGGTTCAAGTCAGTGCGGTATGTTGAAATATCCCAAAGAAGGAAACAAGGAAGAAAACAAATAGCAAGTTTGGAAATAGAACCAGGCAGGCATATGAGAACTGCAAGTAGGGGCGTTTTGAATAACGATACATCTATATTTGTGCCCCATGCACGTTTATATGCTTGCTGAGTTTTTATGAAAATGATAAGTTTGCTGCAAATTATGGATAATGGTGAAAATGTACCTGCTGTCACAAAGGCAACATTCTGCTTGGGAAGGGAACACATTCTCCTTCCAGAGTTATCTTACTGTAGGCTGAAAATATGTGAGAAAGTTGTACCAATTCATAATGAACATGGATATTAGGCAAAGGGCAAGAACTTGAGTACCACAGAACACGTTTACTAAGCGTTCAGCCCAGGACAGAAATTTCTACGTGTAACCTTATAATGCAGCACTTAAACCAGGTTTCTGACTAATTAGCGCTGTCAGAACAGTGTAATGGGGCTAGAGCGTAGCGGGGAGATAAATGTAGGTGCGTGCAGGGCTGTTTCTCTTTCAGTAGTATAGGCTTAAAATATCAAGATCTTGAAGCTAAATGATAATGGCCAATATCCACAGCTGAAAGCTGTTCCACGTGCAGCTAATGTGCAAAGCTTTTTGGGAAACTCAGCCCAAAGTCTAATGGCAAATCATCTGAGTCCTTTTGAAAGGATTAATGGACTGTTAATGTGCAGGCCACAGCGCAGCCATCATGAGAAGGGCTTTCCAAAAGGAAAAGACCAGTTTCAAAAGCACCAGCCCATCACTATGTTTTTTTCCAAGCTGCTCAGATATTTTCCGCATTCCGTGTTGCTCCCCTCATTACTCTGGGACAAGGTGTGGTGGGCTGCTCTAGTTCTCCTGACAAGAGAAAAACTTTTCCTTCATCCATTTTTGCTTCAGACACCGAGCCAAGCTCTCCTTCTCTCCCTTCCTCTGTGTCGTTGCCTTTGCTTTCCATTCACCAATATTTATCTCTTGCCTTCCATCTTTTAGTAGCAGGGATGCACTGTGAAACATGACTTTGGCTCAGTGGTCTATTGTCAAGCCTGCCTGGTGAAACATATTATGGATAAGAGTGAATAAAGCTAAGAGCGGGACTAAGGTGGATCTGCCTCGATTTATTTCTCTCTTCTGTATCTTGCTTTCTATTTCTTCTATACCACAACTGCCTGAATCCAGCCAATTTTTAATGGGTAGACATCAGTGAGCCAGAGTTGCTCCATGAATCAGAGGGAGCTGAAATTCTGCAACACCAAAGACCATTTTCAGAAGCAATCTTGTAGGCCATTTTTTTTCTTCTAATTAAAAGTAGTGTCTAGACGTATTTCTGCATGTAGCTTGCCTAAGACATGTTGCCAAGCCCCAGACGTGGGGCCAGGCCTGTGCAACCCACCGTTCTCAGCCGTCCCCTGCACAGGCTGGGCAAAAATGTAAAGGAAAACCGTCACCTCTTGATGCTGCCTTCCTTTCTAGGGAGATTCTGACGTGGCCCTGTATTGAACAGCCCTGAAGAGCCCATGTTCTTGAAAATTACAGCTCTTAACTCTATTTTGTCTTCCTGCACAGTGGTTTGGGACAGGAAATACAAATATTTTTATGCTGCTAAAATGAGAGGGAGCATCAGAAACTATCAGCTGTATTCAGAAGCTGGTCAGGCTGCTCCTTTATGCCTTAGAGAAGGATACTTGGAGAGCACAATTTTCTAATTTTACATCATGTGTGAGGAAAAGATTGGTCCCCTTCTGAAAAGAAATGGAACCTCACATTTTAAGCACCATTATCTGTGTTTGCCTCAGCATCTTCGTGTCTCAGCATTGGCCATGACTGGGGGACACGGGCAGATGGAATGCGGAGGTCAGCCGTGGGGGAGGGCTCTCTGACGCTCTCATTAAATAGTACACACAAATTGTAGTGATTTGAAAAGACCAGCAAAACTGGCTATTAGAGTCACTGGTATGGAGCTGCAAAGCAGCCGCATATGGACAAAACCTTCTGCGTCACCAGTGCCTGGAGTTCACACAACTCTATTCTTCAGCACAGATGCAATGAAAGGTTCGAGCTATTTTCATGTGGCAGCAAATTGGGGGCATTTACTGCATGAACCACAATAACTGGCTCCCATTACTCAGTTTATGGGGTGAACTTCTGCACACTCATTCAAATTCATCTGCTTGGCAAATTGGGAGCATTCACTGGTTCATGAATCTCCAGATATGTGAATGCGACCAGCTGGGGATGTCTGTGGGCACAGGCTCTTTTCTTTTTTAGCTGCAGACTTTAGTTTAGTAAAGCATGAACAGAGCCATGATACCAGTCACTAGTGTAGAGTCATAAATTGTTTCTCAGAACGCCTCTGGAAACAGGGCATGCCAAATTGCTTTACAGCGCATTTATGATAACAGCGCTGAAGACAATGCCATTTAAACACAATTTCCCACTAATGTAGGAATGGGGTAAGGGGATACATAAAACAAATAATTAACACCTCCTGGATGAATCCAGTTCTGTGCATGGAAGGACAACAGGGAAGTAAATAGTGGAATAGGAGGGGGCAGCTTTTCCTAGCAATTGATCTTTCCTTAAAGAGGAAATTAAGTTTTACAAAATGACATTAAACTGAGTGCCAACTGATTTCAGTGGGGTTTTGTGGTGGTCTGACCCTGGCTGGATGCCAGGGGCCCACCAAAGCCGTTCTATCACTCCCCTCTTTAACCAGACAGAGGAGAGAAAAGTAAATCAAAGGGCTCGTGAGTGCAGATAAGGACAGAGAGAGATCATTCCCCAGTTACCATCATGGGCAAAACAGACTCAACTTGATAAAATTAATTTAATTTATTATCAATCAAAATCAGAGAAGGAGAGGATAAAAACTGCTGAGTCTTAAAACACCACACCCCCCTTCTTCCTGGGCTCAACTTCATTCCTAGATTTCTCTACCTACTCCCCCCCAGCGGCTCAGGGGAATGGGAACGGGGGTTGGGGTCAGTTCATCACACGTTGTCTCTGCTGCTTCTTCTTCCTAGGGAGAGGACTCTTCCCCTGCTCCAGCATGGGGTCCCTCTCACGGCAGACAGTCCTCCACAAACTTCTCCAATGTGAGTCCTTCCCATGGGCTACAGTTCTCCACGAACTGCTCCAGCATGGGTCCATAATTTCCATGCGGTGCAGTCCCTCAGGAGCAGACTGCTTCAGCGTGGGTCCCCTGCGGGGTCACAGGTTCTGCCAGCAAACCTGCCTTGGCGCGGGCTCCTCCCCCCACGGGACCACAAAGTCTTGCCAGGAACCTGATCCAGCACAGGCTTCCCACAGGGTCACAGTCTCCTCCCTTCGGGCATCCACCCACTCCAGCGTAGGGTCCTCCCCGGGCTGCAGGTGGAGATTTGCTCCCACGTGGACCTCCATGGGCTGCAGGGGGACAGCCTGCCTCACCATGGTCTTCACCATGGGCTACAGGGGAATCTCTGCTCCGGTGCCTGGAGCTCCTCCTCCCGCTCCTTCTTCACTGACCTTGGTGTCTGCAGGGCTGTTTTCTCTTGCATTCTCTCATTTCTCTTCTCTCTCTGGCTACTGAGGCGCAGACGGGTTTTTTCCTTCTTAAATATCTTACCACAGAGGCACTTCCACCATCGCTGATTGGCTTGGGCTTGGCCAGCAGTGGACACAGGGAAAACTTCTAGCAGCTTCTCACAGAAGCCACCCCTGTAGCCCCCCCACTACCAAGACCTTGCTACACAAACCCAATACAGGTTTGAATTGATTTCTGGCAACTAGCACTGATGAAAACGGCCAAGGGAAGTCCATCGAGACAGATGTCTTTACAACCACTATAGCTGACTGGAGATGGGAATTTCTTCCCTGAAATAACTTAAAAGATGTGTATATGGTAAAGTGGAAGTAAAACTGCTGTCTTCTAAGGAGGGAGAAAGATTTTGTTAGGTTGTTTTACAAATATTAAACTAGGCATTTCATTTTTTACTTCTTAAAACCTTTTCTTGAGGCTCCCCAACTTCCCTGGAGCCCTGGCTCTTGGTGAGGGGAGCCAGGGTTTCTGGCCTCCTGCTTAGCCTAGAAGCTCTGATAGATCCAGCTCTGGTAGATCCAATGCTGGACAGGTTGGGAATCTGGACCCAGACTTTGGTGTTTGGAGCCAGGTCTCCCAGGGCCCACAGGCTTCCAGTGGTTGGCATGGTTTGCCAAGGAGAGGGAAACCTGTAATTCCTGGAAAATACAGCTGCTGAGCTGCTCTGTACAGGGGAGTCTGCACTCCCCTCCAGCTTACCACAATGGAAAACACAGCAGTTTTCCACCAGAATTTCATCACCATCTACATGTTCCTGCAATGTGTTTCAGTGCTGAAGAATTTATCTTTTTCACCAAAGACGTGGTCTGTTGGAAAATTCCCAGCTACCTCTAAAGTTTGCAAATTGTGTACACCACTAGCAACAGTATGGAGCTTCCTCAGTGAACTCCTTACATGGCACGTGGCTTCATCATGGCCACTGGAGTTTGGTGAGGACTGAATTGTGCGGACAGGTCCTGGACTGGCACCTTATGTCCAACATAGACCAACAAATGTCCAAAAACAGTGAATTTTGAACCTTACTGGCTCCTGGGGATTTAGAAGTGGTGGAGCATGAACTGTTGAGTAAAGACAAGGTATTTAAACTGCTGTTCCTTAATAAGGTCCATCCTTCCAAACAGCCACAGAATGGTTATTAAGGAAGTATTTTATTCCCGCAAAAGCAACAAGACACGCATTTAATACTCTTTCTTATCAATATCATATCTTATAACAGGCAAATCCTGACAGCTTATTATCAATCTCACAACCCCTTTGCCTTAGTAGAAACAAGAGAAGTGAGAGAGATCAGACATGACTTCCCAGGAGAACAGCTCACCCTTTAGGAAAACCCTTTTTTGAATTCCTGAATGATTTACATCACATATGTATTTGTAAATTACTCATTTGCTATGTGCCACATATTGTATTTAATAACTCTTCTTCCTTTGGTTAACATTGTACCCATAGCCCTCCCTGTCATACAGTATCACCAGAAGCGTGGTGTTGCCAAGCATTAGCATTGCAAATACCTTGGAAAACCCAGTCTCGCTTCACTGGAGTCTTATAAGGAGATTTGCCCTACAAATCCGTATTACACTGCACATTCAACATGTTAATACTCTCTAAGGCTAATTGTTCTTCCTCTGTTAGTGGGAACAATATGCCCAGTCTTACGTTAAAGATGAAGCAGACCATACTTATCTAACTCTTATGCCCAGTGTCCTGTAATTTTTTTTATCTTTGATGGAAATTAAGAGACATACAGTCCTTGAGTTAGGTCATGAACGGAGCACATCTACGTGAAGTACCACTTGTCTTGCAGCAGAGACATGGCCAGCTGAGCGTGCGGCCCTTCCCCAGGCTGGCTCTGGCTGGAGTTCTGTGGACATGGAGAAACCTCCCCACTCTCCACTAGGAAAATCTGCACAGCCCTGAATCAGCCAGGCAGAGTGTGATCACAGCAGGGATTACAGTACCAGCTTCTCTTGTCTCATGGCAATGACTTCTCTTTTCCCTTCTGTAACAAACGCTTCTCCTCATCCTGAGCTGGTGGCTTAACCTTTCTCCTGGGATGCCCTGCATGGAAGACTGGGAGGGTTGGTCCTTGACCATTCGTTGTCTATGACTGGGATTGACCTTCCAGTTCAGTAGTGGGATAAGAAAGGAGTATCAAGGACCTTGAATTGTGTTCCTTGTGGTTTAACACCTCCTGGGCTGTGAAGAAGCAGAGCTCCTTTGCGTGCATCTGCGTACTGAGTCAGAGTTTTCACGTGAGATCTCCTGGTCCTGCTGACAGCCTTGGCAGTGGGGCAGCACTACTTCAAACTGGGAGAGTGATGGCATCTGTGTACGTTCAGCAGCTATTGGTATAACATAGTTAACATGGCAAAGCAAGCCAGAAAAAGAGAGCTCCCCGTGGCCCTTCAAACCTCAGAACTGCTGCACATGTCTGCCCTTTTGCTAAATAAATGCAGTTAATGAGCACACAAAGAATGAGAGAATTTCCTGGCATTGATGAGGGCTTCTGTTTGCGACACTGCTCTGGGAATTAGTGGTCCAGGCATGATAGAAAACCCGTCAGCTGCCTTTCTGCTGCTGATCAGGGGCAGCTGAGGATGTCCCCAGCTTCCAGGCAAAGCAAAGAGGTGAGGAAGAGGAGGGGGGAAAAAAAAAAAGAAGAGATGGAAAAAAGATATGTAATACCACTATTAGGAGATACTGACCCTGGAAACCTGCCCTGGCATAGCATGGAGGACCTGAGGGAGTGCTTGCTGAGAAGGTGGCTCCTAAAGCCCATTGGCATGACCACAATGTTGTTGTGGCACCCAGGTGTGATGCTGCCTCCTGGTACCTGAGGCAGCCGCAATGAGCTAGCATCATCTGGGTTGTCCCTGTGTATGCTCAAGCAAATCCCACCCTTAAAACAAATGACCTGGAGTAGCTGCTTGAACCCAGTTGGTGCCAGCTCCTTCCAGGGACTCTTGCCCAGGGCTTGAACCCCACCAGCTGCCCGGCTGTCCCTGGCCACTGCTGCTGTCCTCGCAGCCTGGGAAAGCACACATCACTGCTGGACTTCTGCACAGTCTGAGGGCTTTAGGTTTACAGGCATGGAGAAGAGCAGTGAGGATAGAGGAGGAAAAGGCTGCTGAGGGTGGGCATGCTCATACAGCCTGTTTAGCCATAAATGCCTGTGGAGAAGGGAGGAGGCTGCTATTTGTGGGGACATAAAGCCCCATGGGGAGACGTGATTTAAGCTACATAACAAGAACAATCTGGTTAATTGTACATTTTAGTTGCAAATGAGGTGTTTCCTTGATATATGATAAGAGAAGCTCTTTAACAGCTTCCCCCAGGGAGCAAGGGAAAAGCCACTGCTTTTAAGGCAGAATTAAGCTGGTGAGATGGGGGTCAGAGGGAAGAGGATTCGACAACAGAGAAGGATCCTTCAATCCCCCTCTTACTGCATTCCTACCTCTGCCCCTTCCCTTGATACACCAGCAATGGGTTTTCTTCATTTAATGATTGTGTCATTGATTAGCATGATAACAATGAAAGCGGGGGCACTGCTTTGGCTCTGTTGCTGTCCCCACTGCCTTCTGCTGTACACCCTGGAGAGGTAATAGATTTCCATGTCTGAATTCCATGTCCAAACAACATTTCTAGTAAGTAAAGGATAACAATATTCAGGTTAAGCCCAGGATCGTAGATGCTCTTTAGACTGTGAAGTGGTTGTGCTGCAGTAGAGTGAGTTTGAAGGGCTGTGCACGGGGAGGGAAGGTTCGAGGGGAGATGGGAAGATTGATGTAACTGCAAATAGGCGTGTGCAGCACGCATCATGTCTCAGGGAAAATATGTTTTATAAAACTCATATGCAATTTTAAAGTGTTTTCTGGGCTACCGTGGCTGGCACCTTACTGCCACGGTTGCTGATACCTTGTCTTTCAGAGGCTGATGAGAAGCGCGGAGCCGGGAGGCACCAGCCCAGCTGAAGGGTCAGTTGCAGGTGTGGAGGGGTAGCGTGGCACCCCGCGATACTAAGCTCTCCATTAGAGGGATCACGAAATCAAACGCAGGGCTGCTTGCCAAGCACGTTGGGACTGGCAGAAGGTGCAACCCTGACATGAGTGCATCTTGCAGAGCTGCATCAGCTTCCCGGTGAATAACGCTGTCAGCGAGGCACTTGGCGAGAAAAAAACCCACTCTGCAGAGGGCTCTGATGACCTAGACAAGTTGAGTATACCAGTTGGCATGCCCCAGGCTTCAAGACGAGTGTAAAACACAACAAAAATAACCCACTGCTTTTACGTTGCCTGAGGCCAGTTTGGGGCTGACTGCCTGATCCGAGGCCTCTCTCTGTTCCTTTAAATAGAGCCGCATTGGGAAAAGCATCACGTTGGATTGTCCTCACCAGCCACTTGCATTTGCTGTTAATTCTGTGGAAGAAATGCTCCCTCCTGCCTCACCCAGCCTCGGATCCCTGTGTAGAAAAATGGCTTTCTCTGGCGCGTTTGTTATATACAGCTGCGTGAAACTCTCAGCCTGTTCAATTAAAGAGCCAGTTTTCCCATTAACTGTCTCCTTAGACAAATGTGAAGTGTATTTAATGTTCACTCAGGATGAAGCCAACATGTTTCTCCTGCTGTTTTACACTTTCTTCTTAGTAGGGATTTGTTGTCTCTGACTGTTCAAATACCTTCAAGTCCCCCAGCATTTACCATAAGGAAAAGGTAACAAGTGTGGTGACAAAGAGTGAGTGCCAGATGAGCCTGGGAAAATGGATTGCTTTAATAGATGTTACCGAGGCCCTTTTGCACCCTGCCTGACGCTGAGCAACCACCCCATCCATCACACTCCCTCTGGCTGAGCAGCAGCACGCCAGCCAAGCTTTAACAGACCTTTTCTCCCCTCTTCCTATTAGGCAAAGTGCTGGACTGGATCCTCACCTTTCCTGACGTTCCGAGGAGAGGGAGTTGAGAAAGGGGAAAATAAGCAACAGTTCTTCTCCATCAGCTCGGTGTTTTTTATTAACAGGGCCTGAGAATCAGCTTCTTCCCATCACTGGTACCTGGCCACATATTAATGGTAAATACTGATAAAGTATTCTCTGAGCCTTTCTTTTCCTTTTTTCCTTTATTTCTTCAGCACTGTTTTTCTATGAATCAAGTAGCTGAGAAAATTGATGTAGATTCTCACCTGTATGAAAAGACTTTGCCCAAAATATGAGGCTCACATAGGGCTGATGTATGAATCCTTCTCTCCTGGACAGCAATAATCACTCTCTGTCGTTTTTCAAGCTGCAATTCAGCACTTCTGCATTTGCCACTTGCCGCCTTTCAGCAAGTTTGGTGTCGGCCCCAAAATGGGGCAAGGGAAGGGAGGGAGGAGGATGGAGCTCCTCTGGGTCTGATCCTGGTCTTACCTACATTGTAAAGATGTACAATGAGTAACTTGGCATCAGTACTCTCAAGCAAAAGCAGCCTCAGACTCCACAGCAGCTCTGGCCCTTGATTTCTCATCTTGTTCCTAAACCAGCCTTGTCTAAAAAGCAGATATGACAGTGTGTTTGTGTGGGACCAGTCTGGCTTGGTGTGACTGCCCAGGCTTGATGGGACCAGCCTGGCTCCTCTTGGAGCCCAAGGCTGCTGGGGAGCATCTGGGGGAGCTGGGGGTGTTCAGCCTGGAGAAGAGGAGGCTGAGGGGAGACCTTATCACTTCCTACAACTGCCTGACAGGAGGGGGGAGCTGGGAGGGTTGGGCTCTGCTCCCAGTGAATGGGCAATGGGACGAGGGGAAACAGCCTCAAGTTGTGCCAGGGCAGGTTTAGGTTGGACATTGGGAAAAATTCCTTCCCTGCAAGGGCTGTCAAGCACTGGAAGGGGCTGCCCAAGGCAGGGGTCGAGTTCCCACCCCTGTGGGTATTTAAAAGCTGGGCAGATGTGGTGCTTAGGGCCAGGGTTTAGTGGTGGGATGGCAGGGTTAGGGGAAAGGTTGGGCTTGATGATCTTAAAGGTCTTTTCTGACCTAAACGATTCTGTGATTCTATGATTCTTCCTAAGCTCTGGGTGCAAAGGAGCAGCTGTTCCTCTTGGCCAGGATGGAGTCTCTTGGGTGCTTTGCATTAGCAGTAAATAAAGAACAAGTGAATTGCAAGCAGCTGGTGTGATGTGAAGTGCTCCAGTCTTTGCCCCTTTCTGGCCTGAAAGCAGCTGTCCTGCCCTTGGAGCCTTGCAAGCATGAGGACCCTCCCCGGCTGCGCTGACATTTCCCCTGCAGAGCCCCTTTGCTGGGGGCTGAGGTGGCATTGGACTGACATGAGAGGGACCCTGGGAGCACTCAGTTGATCTGTGCTCTGAGATCGGGCCCCAGCTCTTCAGTACAATAAGTCCTGATTTATCCCTGCGGATAAATATCTTCAGCTCAGGAGGACTCCATCACTGTCAAGAGTGAGGCACTTCCCCAACAAGTGGCAATAAAAACCTTTATAGCACTTGCTCGGCATGACAAATCCTCTTCATCCTGCTTCAGTGGTGGCTTTATTGCCTCTTCCCTGGGGGGGGCTGTACAAGTCAGCCCGATCATACTGTTGGGGCTGTTGTGGATGAAGCGTTGATGTCCCTGTCCTGGGCTATGGCCACAAGGCACGTCTCTGGTGTGTTATGCAGTTCCAGCATAAGCACTACCCAGTCCCTCTTGGTCCATAGATCCAGATATTGTGAAGATCTGGCTCTAAGCAGTTCTGGTTTGAACTGGAATGGAAATAAATCTGATGATAACATCCAAGGGGGTGCCTTAAGGACAGACCTTTTATTTTCTAAGGTTTCAGCTTGAAATACTAAGTTCCTGCTCTGTCCTCCATGGATGTCACTCACTGGAACTACACCCTACTGATCTTAGCAGAAAAGGGAATTAGAGCTACAGCTCATGCCAGGATGAGGGGGTGTACTTTTTGTACCCCCAGGATGCAAAGCATCTGTCAATACCTAGTCACCCAAGAGGAAATTTCTGACTAGTGCTACCAGTGTCATAAACTTGCAGAAATGCCAGGAAGACCCCTAACCTTGTCAACAGCTGAATATCTCAATAGGTTACACTGGAGTTCTCCCATCTTCTATAGTACCATGTTTCCCATGGTATCTGGCCTTGAGAGAATGAATGGCTGATAGGTCTGATAACCCAGAGAGGGGAGGAAGACATGGAAGAGCTCTTGAAGATCATCCATTAACACCATCTCTCCATTTCAGGCACATGGTGTATGGGGAAAGCCTTTGCACTTGGAGTCAATGCTGATGGTATATGCAAGAAAATTAAAAAGAAGCATCTAGGGACAGCAAAGCTGAGTGACATCCAGATGAAGAGGTGTTGAATACTTGGGGTTGCCAATACCGTGAAGACAAGGGATAAAGGTTACCCAAGAGAGATGCCACAGGAGGGGGCAAGGTTAGGCAGACCTGGGTGCCAGGCAGTCCAACTTCTTGTTGCACTCATGCCACCCATGGCATGGGTGTTCCTCTGGCCCCATGTTTACAGCTTCATCATCACTGTTGAATTCCTTAGGTAAGACTGAGATCCTAATGTGGGGAGGGTTTGTGGTTTGGGTTTTTTTTTTTTTGTACAGCTGCCTTCTTCAGACCCCCACGTCAGGAGTCTGGGGACAGCAGCTTTTGCAGAGGCTCTGCTCTTCATCCCTGTGCCCCCAGCAAGGGTTTTGCACTGGAGCTGATGAGGAAGGACAGCTTTCCCTGAGGATATGTGGTGGGTGGCAGCAGTGCCTGCGCTTTCAGCACACAGGAACCGGAGCATCCTCCACCAGCAGTGATGGAGGTGGAGGGAGGGAGGGAGGGAGGGAGGAAGGGATGATGCAGTGCAGTGGAACACCAGCCTGTTACCCCTGGCTCTTTCATCACTTCTCCTGTTTCACAACACCCAAGCAAGCTTTACCAGCCCCATCCTTTTTTTGTTTGTTTGTTTCTCCATCTTTCCCCTGCAGACAATATGAACAACTGGGATTTCTCTTGTACTGGGGGCTCACTTGGGAGAGCAGAGCTCACTCAGCAAGAGCAGAGCTCAGTGATGCTCAACCCACCCGTCCTGCCTGTGGTAGGATCCCAGCAACAGGCAGGGCTGGCAGGGTGGGGGATTATTTCACCCGCTGCAGCCTTGCTGCTCTTTTACATCAGTCCCAGCTCTCCCTCTCCAGAAACAAGCTCCAGGTCTTCCCTGACCTCACCTTTCTTTCCTACTGGCTTTCCAGCTTTTGCATTCCTTTGCCTGCTGGCTTAGTGTATGAAGCTGTTGCCTGAGATATCCCCGTACTCAAACTTTACGAAGATTTAAAGCATCTCTTGAGGTTTTGAAAGACTTCTTTATTGTAAATAAAGTTAAATCCTTCTATCTGCAAAGACCTCTTTAGACTATGAAATAATCCACCGTGGTCAGATGCCAAATTACGCTGCACAAACCCGCAGCATCTTCCAGCAGATGACCTCGGTGCTTTTTACCTTCAGGGCACAGGATTTCCCTTACCAGCTTTCCCAATGCAGTTGAGATTGGGAAAGACAGTTGGAACCTCAGAGTGAAATCACTGTCAGTGATGTGGGATTCTCTAGCTCCCGAGCCCAAGGCATTCCCACTTAAACCAACATTTATTAGCATGACCAAACTTACCAGAAGCATGTGTAAAATTTACTGCTAACAATGGTAGTAGGCAGAGAACCATCAGCATTGAGTCAGTCCAACAGTAGAGAGGGCCTAATTAACATTGCTTTTGCTTAGATTGCCATCTTAGAAATTATTATGGAAAATTGCAGACGTTCCTGAGCAGGATTCAAGAGGCAGAACTAACATTAACTTTCATTACTGGCCTCAACGCAGCAATTTCCCATTAAAGCATCGGCCTGTTTCCTTGTTGGTTCATTTGCTTTTAATGTGGTCTGGAGTCACAGGGCAATCAGAGAAAGCTCAGAGAGTCCCACCTTCCACTGAGCTTTTATGTTCACCTGTGGCATGTATTAACTTCTCAAGCATTTCTTCACTCACATTTTGTAAACCTACCAAGTTTCCTCATATTATTGGCTGATCAAATCTTGTTTCCGTGCCATGCAGAGCAGGCAGCTCTTTCTCCTTCTTACAGCCAAGGTCTACTTTGTTCCACACCTTGTAGATGTGCTATCAAGAAGTTATTTCCTACGAAAGGCTGGGCATGACATCAGAAATTCCCTCCCTGAAGCAGACACCAATATCCTGCTGCTGCTCTGCAACCTGCCAAGGAAGAGAAAACTACAGCCCAGGCATTGAGAAATCACTGTCATATGCCTGTTGCTCCTCAACTATTTGCTGCAAGCCAGAGTAACTAGTCGCTGTCAAGTCAGGGAAGATGTTCCTTGAGGGCTTGATTTAATAGAAACGTAATTTGTCTCATGGGTCAGCAAAATAGGTTGAGGATGACCTACAACTTTGTGTCCAGAGGGAGCTTTCAATCTTGTCCAGGATGCCCAGTTTCACATTTAATGCAGAATATAAGCAAGTGGCAGATGCCACCAGCCACAGACACTGCTCATCCTTTAATGTAGGGGGTGTGACGAAAGCGTGGCCCAGGTTCCCGCTGAGTGGGGTTGTTCATACCAGTGCATGCCGGCTGTGCACAAATACCCATGCCCACGCACCAACGTTTCTGTTCACAACAGCAGTCAGTGTCCGAAAGACGATTTTTTTGGGTAGCATTTGGCCAAATGCAATGTGCAAAACAAGTCTGATGCACTATCTCAGATAATTTCCTGGTAGGTGAAGTACCATGTAAGTCATATTCGTCCAGAGTCAGGGAATAGTTGTGGTTATGAAAAACAACAGCTACCGGCCCCATCTGTACAGTGGTTGATTCTACTCATTGGAGTGAAAGGGGGAACATGACATCTCTAATGACTTTTGCAAGATATGGAGGTCCTCACCAGTAACTGCCAGAGCTGTCTGCAACATATTATCCCGCGGGACTTTCTGCGGGTTCACAAACACTGAAGGGCCCTCTCTGAGTCATGAATAATGCCTAAAATCATCAGCTTTCCTGCAAGTTGAAGCTGGAGAAAGACCTCTTCACTGAGGTCTGTTGAAATGTTTTAAAACAGTTGATCAAATAGATGGTTAATGGTTAATAAATGGTTAAAGAGATGGTTTCCAATAGTTCAATGTAATTGCAGCCTTTTAAAATTCATCATGTTCAAAAAGTAAAGGTGGATATTTTTGCTTAGAAAATATTGAAATACAATATTTTTATAATTTCACACTGTCTTGTGGTAAATGTGATTGAAAAAGCTAATTGAAAATGTCCGTCTCCCGTGAATGGTTTTGGTTTCAGTAACTGGTATTTACTCAGTGGAAAAGATTTAATGGAAAACCCTCAGATGGATCCAATCAGATCTCTATTAGAAAGTGGCAAACAAAACTTTTTTTTTTTTTTCTTGCAATACATTCTCCATGACTTGAGTTTTGAACATAGCCCGTATACAGATTCAGGAATGTAAATGTATTCAGGAATGTACAGATCTCAGATAACAGACTGTTATATTAGAAGGCCCCTCATCTGGTCAGGAATATTTCACAACAAAAATTAAACAAGCAAACAAACAAACAAAAAATGTTTTGCTGACATAGTGCGGTGTCAGACATGAGCATGCAGGGAGGAGTAGCCTGGCATTGCCAAGGATTTTGTCTTAAGAGCTTTAATGTGGGATTTAGGAACTTCGTATTCAGTTTTCTGGGCTGAATCAAGGAAAAGAGTTTAGATCGTTTCAGTTTCAGGTGTTTAAAGATGTTTGGTCACCAGTTGAACACTGACTGTTGCAGGATGACACATTGGTTTGACTTTCTCCAGGCTTAAAAGGAGTTAGATAAACCCAGAAAGTTTCTTTTTAGAAAACGGAAACTTTGCTATTTGGAAAAGCCCCACAATTCCTACTGGATATAGAAAATGTAAGTTTTAAGATTTTTCGTAGCAAAATTATTTATTTTCGGCTACAGCTGAGCATGGGGATGATTATTAACTGTTTGTCTTCTTTCAACTCATTTATTTGCAAAACCCTTCCACCATTTTAGAGTGCTCAAACAGGAAGGACATGGAACTGTTGGAGTGGAGCCAGAGGAGGGCTACGAAAATGATCTGAGGGCTGGAGCCCCTCTGCTACGAGGACAGGCTGGGAGAGTTGGGGGTGTTCAGCCTGGAGCAGAGGAGGCTGCGGGCAGAGCTGAGTGCGGCCTTGCAGGGCTTAAAGGGGCCCATAGGAAAGGTGGGGACAGACTTTTTAGCAGGGCCAGTTGTGACAGGACAAGGGGGATGGTTTTAAACTAAACCAGGGCAGATTTAGACTGGCTATAAGGAAGAAATTCTTTACCATGAGGGTGGTGAAACACTGGCATGGGTTGCCCAGAGAGGTGGTGGAGGCCCCATCCCTGGAAACGTTCAAAGCCAGTTTGGATGGGGCTGTGGGCAACCTGATCTGGTTAAAGGTGTCCCTGCTCCCTGCAGGGGGCTTGGACTGGATGGCCTCTAAAGGTCCCTTCCAACCCAATCCATGAGTCTATAATTTTTTTATTCTGAAATTAAAAAAAAAAAAAAAAAAATCAGATTAGCCCAAACGACTTTGTTTCATATTTTGAATTTTCTGAACTGCCAGACTTCTGAACTTCTGAACTTCTCTTAGGAAATCAGTCATTCACACAGCCCTTGCAATGTCTAATAAGTACAAGAACATGCCAAAAAAATCCCATGAACTGAAATCCAAGGAGGGAGAGCAAAATAAAGTTCAAAAATTACGTTCCTTTCCCCCTTTCAATTCACTTGGTCACCTGAGAGCATCAGATCACCCTGCAGGGAAGAGAAAATGCAGTTATCAGTCTGCTGTAGCACAGCAAAAGGTAAAAAAAAAAAAAAATCGGCTTAACATGGAAACCAGAATAATTTGCAGAATATGTGAGCAGGGTTGTAAGGACACTCCAGCATGTGCAGCAGCAGAAGTAAAGTTAAGAAAAAAAGACTTCCCTTTGCAACTTTATAGGCCTCATTGTAAACAGCCAGTGACAAATTTATTTTAAAAATTATTAAAAAAAAATTCCTGTCAGGAAGCTTTTAAGTCAAGCCGGAATATTTTCCCCCAGATAGCACAGAGTTATCCATTTTGCTGTGGGTCTGCCCAAGTGTGATCCTGTAAGAAATATCCCCAGTTGTTCAATAAATAATAATGTTACAGAATTTAAAATAAGAAACTAGATTATTAAAGTTACAAATCTTTGTGCTCTTTATATCTTTAATAAAACATTTATCTATTAATAATGGATACTGTTTCTACTCAACTTGTGCTTTAAATAGAAAAAAAAAAAAAGACCATTGGAAAATTGCCAATATTTCTTTATCCTCCCCAGCCAAGGCTGACAAAAATGCAGTTACATTGATAAACTGTTCGTCATTTACAAAGGTTTAAAAATTTTAACAGCTCTACACACGTTGAGGACTCGATGTTTAGCCTTGGAGGCATGCAACAGGCAAAAGTAATCTGGAGCGTCCGTAGAGATAAATGTTATAACTTCATAGCCCTTTGCGCATAGTTAATGGAACAGTTTGGCTCATATGGAACACAATGCACACATCAATACGGCATTAAACTTTAATGTACGTCATATCAGGAGACCTCAGGGCAGTTGTACCTTGAATGTTTGTTAGCTGAAGTGATCCTAATGGAATAATAATATATTGTGAAGAGGTTGACGACAATTTCTAAATGGCAGGATAAATAAAAATATATATCTGCACATGAGTTGTGCGTGTGCATGTAGGTGTGCGTAAGCATATATTTATGTATTTGTAGATGTATCTATGTGGGTGCATTCAACTGTGAATCTCAGGAAAGTAAGGGGAATGACGTAGCCAGAGAAGTTCACAGCGGCATCCCTCCAAGAGGCAGAAAGGAGACAGAAATTTCCATCTCCCTGCGTTTATCCACCTGGGATGCATTTTCAAGGGGCCTCTCTTAAGACACTTGCAGACTTTGCAAGATACAGACTGAGCGCCATCAATTCTGTATTTACGAGCAGAAAGGCACTTGCAGGAGCTCCCAAGGCACACATCCTGGCCAGTCCATTCTCGGTGTTGCCCATCTGTCACGTTGGCAGTGCCCCTTTGACTGCAGCGGGGCATTCACCTGCGGAGGGACCTCAGCATACGGCTCATGAAATTACCCAGGCAACAGGGCAGTTTGGGGAAAATGCAGTCTTTTTGTTTTCCATCTGCATACGGATGACTGCAAATATTGAAAAGGCAGGTAAACTCAAGCAAACCAAAGGTCTTCAACAAGGCAACCCAAAAGTCGGTAAGAGAGTCAGGAACTGCTCAGAGATGTCCTCAAGTTGTGCCAGGGCAGGTTTAGGTTGGACATTGGGAAAAATACCTTCACCACAAGGGTTGTCAAGCATTGGAAGGGGCTGCCCTGCCCAGGGCAGGGGTCAAGTCCCCATCCCTGGGGGTATTTAAAAGCTGGGCAGATGAGGTGCTTAGGGCCAGGGTTTAGTGGTGGGATGGCAGGGTTAGGGGAACGGTTGGGCTTGGTGACCTTAAAGGTCTTTTCCAACCTAAACGATTGTATGATTCTACGATTCTATGTCCTCCCACCCACCTCCTCCACCAGACACCTCACATGGGCACAGCTTTCAGAACAAAGCCCTGCCTACCTAAACCTTCAGAAATATTAGGCTGAATTCAAAGAGCTTACGGGTGCTCTAATGAAGTCAGCAAGGAGCAGCAGAGACAGAGCACTGCAATGCTTAATGTGAAGATGTATTGCCGCTTCAGGTTCTTCATCCATCATCCCGGAATCCCATTATTTATAGGATGAAGATGTGATTGTTAATTATACCTCCTCTAGGGCTCTTTTTTGACAGAAGTCACTACGTACAGAGCCCCAGCGCGGAGGGAGGGCTCAGCATGCCAATCCGGCTGAAGGTACCAGTGACATATCATCATGTTATTCTTTACTTTTAATGAGTGAGATACACTGAGAGTGACCTGCCCTTTCAGGCTGCGAGGGAACATTCATCCAATTGTCTGTGGATGATAATTGCAGATGGTTATCAGTCCCGTACTCAAAACAGCTGTCTGATCCAAATGAGAACATTTTCCATGTGGCTGAATGTGTCTTGTTTTCTCCTTCAAAAAAACATGAATAGGGAAAAATTCAATTCTTTTTTTTTTTAGCAAAATTTTCAAGTACTAGTTTTTGAAATGCTATAAATATTTACAGTTGGAAATCTTTTTACCCACAAACCAAAGATTTCAAAGCCTGGGAATGGAAGGAGAAGGAGAGAGGTTTTCAGTTTTTCAGTTGGGGGGGGGGGGGTGGGGGGAGAAATCCAGAAAACTTCAATTTTAAAAAGAAAATGCAAGCAATTCCATGAAAATGAAGTAACATGAGCCTGACCTTTAACAACAAGGAACGACATGCCTAGAGGAAAGGAAAGTGAAGACAAGGAGTGTTCAAAGCAAACACAGGTTTGCTTTGGCTGCTACAAGAATCTTGTGTCCTTGCTGTAGCTACAACATGCCAGCAGCTGTGTGTCAGCAGAGGTGAAGGGCTTGCCAGGATCCCAGAATCCCAGAATGGCAGGGGTTGGAAGGGCCCTCCAGAGATCACCCAGCCCAACCCCCTTGCTCAAGCAGGCTCACCCACAGCAGGGGGCACAGGACATTATCCAGGTGGGCTTTGAATATCTCCAGAGAAGGAGACTCCACAACCCCCCTGGGCAGCCTGGGCCAGGGCTCAGTCACCCTCAAGGTAAAGAAGTTCTTCCTCATGTTCAAGTGGAACCTCTTCTGCTTCACTTTGTGCCGATTGCCCCTTGTCCTGGTGCTGGGCACCACTGAGAAGAGTTTGGCTCCGTCCTCGTGACATCCACCCTTGTACATGTTGATGAGATCCCCTCTCAGCCTTCTCTTCTCCAGGTTGAACAAGCCCAGCTCCCTCAGCCTTTCCTAGTAGGAGAGATGCTCCAGTCCTCTCATCATCTTTGTAGCCCTCCCCTGGACTGTCTCCAGAAGTTCCTCATCCTTCTTGAACTGGGGAGCCCAGAACTGGACGCAGCACTCCAGATGAGGTCTCACCAGGGCAGAGTAGAGGGGGAGGAGAACCTCCCTCACCCTGCTGGCAACACTCCTCTTAATGCACCCCAGGATGCTGTTCGCTTTCTTGGCACCAAGGGCACACTGCTGGCTCATGGCCAGCTTGTCATCCACCAGGACTCTCAGGTCCCCCTCGGCAGAGCTGCTTTCCAGCAGGTCAGCCCCCAACCTGTCCTGGTGCATGGGGTTAAACCTCCTCAGGGGCAGCACCTGACACTTGCCCATGTTGAACTTTATCAGGTTCCTCTCCATCCAACTGGATCACACCATGCTTTGCAGCTTTGCAGCCCATAGAGTTTACCCTATGGTGGGCTTTACCTGATGATTCTGCTCCCGCAGCTCCTGTCTGTCCTGATGCCTCCCAGGCAGCTCTGCATTAGAAGTTCACACCTCCAATTTTGTACCTATTCCCCCGCACTGGCACCCCTGGCTGCGGTATTGGCTGTGATGCTCTCTGCTGAGCTCCCGTCTAACCCTTGCTCTTGCAACGTCTGAGCTCTCCACCTGCATCCATTCCGGGCACAATGTGGCATGCCCCATCTTTGCAGCCCAAAGTAGGTTTGTTGTACGTGTGTGAAGAATGCGGCGCCAAGTGTCATTTGGGAAGCCGCGTGTCACCTCACACAGAGCAAAATGAACAGTTAAATGGAGATATTGAAGGTTAAATGCTGGCCTAATCAGCATCTGCCTGGGTATTGACAGGATTGCTTACATGTGAAGGGAGGATGAGAGAGGGAGATGAACATGCAAAGGCAGTTATTATTTACTGGATTTTATTTCTTGAAGAGTACTTAAATGCTCAGCAAGCTTTTGCTGACACTGCTTGACAAAGGCAAACACCCAAGAGGTGAGGGTTCAAGCCTGAAAGAAGAGAATTATTTTGAACTGCTCCTGCAAGGCAGCCTGCATGTGAACATGTATTGCTTGGTGCTTTTTTCTGCATATCATAGAATCATGTCCCTAAACTAAAAATTTCAAAGGCCAGTATGGCTTTACATCACATTATCACGGTATCTATGTTTGGTTTCACTGGAAGAATCTTTTTACTCAGTATTGGTGAGGCCGCCCCTCGAATGCTGGGGTCAGGGTTGGGCCCCTCACTCCCAGAAGGACATGGAGGGGCTGGAGCGTGTCCAGGGAAGGGCAACGGAGCTGGGGAGGGGTCTGGAGCCCAAGGCTGATGAGGAGTGGTTGGGGGAGCTGGGGGTGTTCAGCCAGGAGAAGAGGAGGCTGAGGGGAGCCCTTATCGCTCCCTACAGCTGCCTGACAGGAGGGGGGAGCCAGGGGTGGTTGGTCTCTGCTCCCACGGAACGGACGATGGGACAAGGTGCTTAGGGCCAGGGTTTAATGGTGGGATGGCTGGGTTAGGGGAACAGCTGGGCTTGGTAATCTTAAAGGTCTTTTCCAACCAAACAATTCTGTGTTTCTATGACCCTATGATTAAAAATAATTAAAATGCAAATACCCCTAGGAGCACATCTGAAGGAAGAAACACAGAGATAATTTCTTGTTTTGATTCACACCCAGCCAGTCAGCTGGCAGTTCTGCACTGTTCCCTTTACAGACTTGAACCTTCTTCACAGGGTTTCAGTTGCACTTTTATCCAGAGAAGCATGTATTTCATACCCATATCTCAGATGGCAAATGTTGCATTACAGTTGTAGGTGGCAGAGGATGACCATGAAGGATGAGCTGTAAGCTCTGGAGGTAGATCTGATGGAAAAATTCTGGTTTGCAATACAGCAGAAAATTCTGGTGACATCTGATATTGCAATGCCTGGCAGCTGCTGGCTTTTTGTTTCATAGCATTTGCCTGAACAGCAGAAAAGGCCATCGACTGTGGCTCAGTGCCTGGCATGGTCCAGACAGAACACAAACTGAGAATAAGGAATAATAATGAAATGGTATTAGTATCAAATGTGGTTTTTACTGCCGTTGCAGATGGGTCTGGAGACATTCCAGGCTACCCACAATTACATCAAGAATGTAGCTTGTGAGATCAGACTAAAGTAGAGGACCTGTATGGTGATAGCAGCATTTTTTAGATACGAAGCTGAAGCAGCTCTGTATTTGGGGCAACCATGTATGTGCTTTAAATTTCTTTATCCAGGTGTTCAACATAATAAACTAAAGCTGTGCTGGAGTCATATTCAATCCCAGCTGTGATATCATTAAGCTGCTGGGCCTCCCCAGTGACAGCTGGGAAATGGTTAATGACAAATTATTATTTTTAACACACTGAGGCTGAAATTGCCTCTGCATCAGAAGGAGCGAGACAGGTGGGCTCCTGGCCTGTGCATGAGGACATGTAACCGCAGAGGAAAGCTGATGTGACTCCACCTGGAGCAGGAAAGGTGGTAAGTTTGGTTTTTTCCCCCAAGATATTATCTCCTTGAAAGATGTTACCCACAGCTGGAAAGCATTTGGCCACGACTGCTGTGCACATACCGCATGAAATAGCAGAGTGATACTGCAGAGCAGAAATGGAGAGCATCTGCGGAAACAGAACTGGCAGACCAAGGACAGTGCTGGGCCAAAAAAAATGTTTGTTGCTGCATAAATACCATGGAAAAGTTAAGGATGATAGCACATATCTGCAACTAAAGTTAAAACATGTCATGTATTGCTGTAATTATTGCACAAACAAGCACTAGAAACTCAGGAGTTAAGTTTAAATTAAGGAAAATAGGAAAAAATATGTCACAGGCGGATTAGTACTGACTGTAGTCCTTCGTAAGTTCCCCATATTGGGGCACACGATTTTGATTAGGTCATGGTGATGTTTATCCCTGCAGACCAAACTGAGAGAGTTTTTAAATTCCATAGTTGGTTTTGTTTCTGTTTTCACACTTTACGAATTTACTCTCTGGCGGTAGGTGGACAGAGATATGATTACTGTGAATGCAGCGAAGAAGAAACCCATGTGTTCACTTTTCGTTCCTGGTCTTGTGTTTCTTGGCTTCCCACTGCTAGCCTGGGGGAGGCTTACAACAGTTTGGAAATAATTTTTACCTTGAAATGATTCTGTTCAAAATTAACACAGTTGTAACTAACTTTGAAAGGATTAAAATATAACGACTGTGGAAGAAATGTAAAGCCAGTGCATGCCTATAATAATATGATGGGATATGTTATGTTCTTAAATTAACTTATTTTTTTATTAAATTTACCTTTTTTTAAAAAAAAAAAAATTTAGCTTCTAGAGTATTCTCTAGCTGTTTTACTCTGCCATGGAGGAATAGAGAGAAGCTAGAGCAGATGAACCATCTATTGTACATAAACACACAAATGTACACTTCCCAGTGGAGTTTTTCCTGTTGAATACCTTTGGTCCACTGGGTACTTTTTTGAAATGTGCTGGAAATTTATCTTCACAGAGAAAATACAGCAATAAAATATCCTCTTTCGAAGCAGTTGCCACTGCTCCAGGTGCTGAGAGGGGCTGGGGTCCGCCCTTGGCAAGATTGGTTCCCAGCTCAGCTGCTCCCCATGAGCACGATGGCTCCAGATAGGAGATATGGTTTATTAGTTATCAGCTTTTGCTGCATGCAGATCATTCTAGGGATCAGGAATAATGCTAAGTAGTATTATTAATGCTAGAAACAAAGGGAAAAACCCAACTGAATTACTTACAAGGTACTGGTGAAGTTTCACATCCAGGACACCTGAGGAGTCAGCACCTCTGAGAGGCTCCTCTCAAATTATCGAGTTTCTTCAGGTCCTCAACCACAGGGATGCTAGCATAGGATGTTTATTAAGGAGTTAACAGATAGACTTATAAATTATCAGAAACTTCAGCTGTATCTCCAGGAGGCAAGTGATAGCTTGGGAGAGGACATCCTCATCCTTTCATCAAAATCAGCTTATCCTTGGCTGTGGAGCGGAGGAGCATTTTTACAAGGCATTGCATGGGACACATGGAGGAGAGAGCAGTGATGGAGCAGGTATGAGCTGCTGGGAAGGGGAGGAGAGATGTGGGCTGCATCTGTTGAGGTGCAGCGTGGAGCAAAGAGTGGTGCAGCCTGGGGCTGAACCGTGTGAATGCGGTTTGGAGCCATCAGAAATGGGGACCCTGGGGGCTGGTCCTGCTCTTTGTGCACACTGGGTCACTTGCACCCCTCTTCTGTGAGAGAGTAGAAGCTGCGGAGTAGGGGGGAAATCAGCCTTAAAGCACACAGCAAGGTGGGGGGGATCATCTATGTGTATGCAGATGAGTTTTGCCTGGCCAGTTTCTGTATGGTGATACCAACCACGTAACCCATGTGCTACGCTGGCTGGATGAGCGGGACAGGGGGTCTAGGCCAGACACTCCTAAACTACAGATTGTCAGTGATTTGTGAAGTTGGTCTGCAGGATGAGAAAATACTAGAATTTGGGGTTTTTTAAATCATGAATGCATGAGGATGAAGCGGTGTGTGGTTTCTGTGAATAACTCTGAGATGACTCTCATTGTCTTCCTCCCTTCCCCTCCAGCACTTGCTGTCTACCTGGCTCCAAGCTGGTTCTTCTCCCTCTCCTTCCATGCACGCCATTTCCCTCCTTGTCGCTGTAATTACACAAGCCACCGCAACCCCCAGGCTTGTATTCAGGCACAGGGACCTCTGAGCAGGCTCCATTGTGTTGTAGGAGAAGGTAACTTGCTCCATCAAAGGACAATGCATGTCTTCTGGAGCACCAGTGTAACTGGGACACTTAATATTTCATACCTGCTGGACTAGAAGCCAGAACTCAATGATTGCCCATCTGATCTAAGTTTATAAGGAGGGTTTAGAGTGGGAAAGGGCTGTGTATCAGTTTGATGATGCTCTCCCACCCCTTGAGAATGTCTTGCTACGGCCCTGCATACTCCAGCTATCCCACAGCTCCATGAACCACTGCAGATCCATCATTGAAACACATGAAATGGCAGCAGTTTTCACAGGGGTCATTCTTACGGAGAATGCCACAGACACCTTCCATAAACCTTCCGTCTTCTATTGTTCTCATTTTGTTTTCTCTTCCTCCCTCCTTCTTCTCCTGACTCTTTCTTCGGGTGGGTCAGAGCTGTAGCCTGGTGTGCTTAAGCAGCTCTTCAAGCAGTTTGTTCAGGTCAGCTGTACCTCTGGACAGTTGTGGTGAGTTGACCCTGGCTGGATGGCAGGCGCCACCAAGCCACTCTGTCACTCCCCTCTTCAGCAGGACAGGCGGGGAGAAAATGAGATGGAAAAGAAAGAAAACTCGTGGGTCAAGATAAAGGCAGTTTAATAAAAGCAAAAGCTGCACATGATAGCAAGAGGAAAACAAGATTTTATTCTCTGCTTCCCATCAGCAGGCGATGTCCAGCCCCTTCTCGGGAAGCAGGGCTTCAGTGTGCATAGCGGTTGCTCCAGAAGACAAAATGTCATAAAAAATGAATGCTCCTCCTCTCCCTCAGCTTTTTTCTCTGAGCCAGCATCACATGGTATGTAATATCCCTTTGATCAGTTTGGGTCAGGGGTCTTGGCTGTGTCCCCTCACAAGATCTTGTGTGCTCCAAGCCCACTGGGGGGGGAGGTGTGTGTGTGAGCGCTGCTCAGCAGTGGCCAAAACGGCGGTGGGTTATCAGCACCTTTCTACACACCGATAGCAAGCACAGGGCTGTGAGGGGTGCTACGAGGAAAATTAACGCCATCTCAGCCCAACCCAATACAACAGTTCCTCCGTGCAGGCAGTTTGTGCTAATTTGGTATTGCAATTGTGGCCTGTCTCTAACTCCGAATTCTAGGAAGCAAATTTTGCCCAATAAAGGGAATCAATAACCAAAGGACCTCGTTAGCATACCATCCCTCAAACATTGGCGTGCTGCCCCCAGGCTTATCTCTAGCAAGCCTGGGTTTATCCCTTTCCCCCTGCAAATCTAGGAAGCTTGGAAACTTGTAGGAGAGTAGACTGCTGCTTCTGCACCAGCTGCATTAGAAATTCATAAGCAGACAAGGAACAGGGAATTTGGCTGGTGAAATGAGAGGATCAGCTTGCAGTGGGGTAACTTGGCACCTGGTAGCAGGAAAATAAGGGTCTGGGTAGGACTATGCAGAGCATGGATGGGGCAGGCTGCACAGCAGTTTGTCTTGTACCTCTGTTGCATACTGAAACAAGCAGAATTGAATGGCTGTGCTCCACATGGCTGCCTCCAGAAAATACAAAGTTCAGCTTTCCAAAAGTAGATTTTCTGTAGATGAACTATTTTGATAGTTTTTTGATTGGAAAAGTATCTTAACGTAAGAATAATTCCAGAAGAGACACCAAAGACTAGTTTACGTTGCATGCTGCAGTAAGAAAGCCTGATAAAGGATGTCACCAAAAAATCAAACATGGGAAGACACTTCTAAAAAGCCAATAGTTTTTCATAAAATCTTTCATGTTCTACTAAAGGCCATTTTTCAACCAAATGATTCTTCGCCTTGTCCTAGGCTTGAAAAATGTTATGCAGCTTCTCCCAAGGCCATGCTAGAGAGGCTGTGAGGGAAGGGGAGTGATTGCATTTCGCTGAAGGGCTCCCAGCCACGGTGGCTGTGTCTGGGATGACTTTCTGGATATTTCATGCTCTCAGTCCTTGTCTTTAAGTTCAGTTTTGCCTCTGAATTTTTCAGTGCTAATCCTACTTTTATCTCTGCGGTGCTCTTATGAGGTGGGTAGTTATGCTGGAAGGATCCTGGACTCAGTGGTGCTGGCATCTTTCCAGATGGGCATTCCATGTTGGCTTCATCTACACCAGGTTATGCCAGGGTGACTGTGAGTCCGAGAGAAGGCTGTAGCCCCTGCACAAACGGGCACCACACAGCTCAAAGTCTGGTTTAGGGGGAAGAGGGCAACCCTTGTAGATGCTGGGACTGCAGAGAAACAAGGGTGGGCACTGCTCGTCCATGAATCTCACAGTAAGTCTGCTTCCAGAGGGGTGTTTTTTTGCTGGTACAATTCCATGGCAGGATGCATCCATGCTACTACAGAGCATGAGTTGAGCGTTGGTTTATCAACGGAACTGTGTCCATGCTAGGGTGTTGTAACACATTAAATGCAGCCATAAAACCCTTCTGCAGCTTCTGGGCACTAGCTCCTCCAGCACATGATCTTAGTGAGTGCTAAGGCTGGGGGACTACCCGGGCTTTAGGAGCAGAGTGAGCAATCTGGAGCTGAGCACCCACTGGCTGTAGCTGCCCTTGCATGCAGGTGTGCTCTGTGCTGTATCCTGCTGCCCTCATCCACGAGTGCTTGTCCTGGCTCTGTTTTCACAGAAGCCTGGATCCACGCTCCAGTAGGTCAAGTCTGGATGATGGTGGTGCATTTGCTGCCTCCACTTACTGGCCCTTGTAACTGCTGCTGCCTTTCATAGGAAGCTGAACCGTCTTTCCAGGCCTCTGAGAAATGGACTTCTGTGTTCACACCTCTAATGTGAGCCAAGCATCATGTGCTTTTTAGTCTATCTAAAGAGATCTGCAGTGAAGTAGGGAATAGTCCCATTACAGAAACTGTGGTTGAAAACAAAGTTATTTTTCTAATGGGCCAAATACATACATCAAAATGTTACAGGAAAGACCAAAAACCTTCAGTTTAAAGTTACTTGGCAGGATCTGTTGACACATTTGCTTGCCACTTCATTTATGGCCAATGTGGATTTTATTGCTGGAATGAAAGACCTGTAGCCAAAGGTCTGCTATTTATCCCTGCAGGCTCCTGTCCTGCTTGCTGCCATACACCCCAGATGGACCTGGGGATGGGAGAAGGGAAGGACCAGCCTTCAGGGAAATACTGGGTTTGCAACCTCCATGCTCATTTCGTCTTGGCCTCTTTGAGATGCCTGTTGGACAGGGTGACTACGAATTGCTTCAGTGGTGGTGCTTTTTGTTTGGTAGACAATGGATGCTGTGTAAAGGAAGGATGATGTGACCAACAGACTCTTCGTACACTCACACACATGCACACACACACATTATATATATAATATTTTGTTGAGGACTTTGTTCACAAATTGCATGTTTGAGTTTGCAGAGTATTTTCATCTGAAAATTTCACAGTTCTCTTTTCTTCCTTCGCACACTAAACCTTGGTGACTTGAGTTTGGAGGTCAGGCTGTCCCTCTGCCACCAGCAACCTGTCCCAGAGTGCTGCTTATGCTCTCCCTCCCTGTCCTTGTCTTCCTGTCCTGTCCTTCCTAACAAGCCTGTGTCCATCCATGGCAGCACTTCAGCAGTGTCAGCTATCCCACCACATCTCCCTGATCTCTGTGAGATCACAGCTCTCTGGCTGCATGCAGACCTCAAAGTCCTCCTGACTGCATTAGACTGGGAAGGAATAAGCAAGGTTCCTATTGCAAAATATGAGGTCTAATAATCAAACTTATTATTAATACCTAACTGTAATTTTGCTCACACTTCAGCTGTCACTCAGCATGTCCATTCAGGACATTTCATGGTTGGCATTTCTGGGAGAAGAGCCCTTCTCCTCTGCCACAGAACCAGCTCTTCCCCTTCATTCTCCCTTACCGCTGGTGGCTCCTGAGCTCCTGTGGGTATTTGTTCTCCTGTTGTGCTCAGTGACTTTTTCGTACAGCAGCTTTGCACTAGCAAAAAGGAAGTAGGGACACGTTTTTCAGGTCTCTCAAGCAGGACCTACTTATTGTTGAAATCTACCATTTCTAATTGTTTCTTCCCCTTGGACAGCCATGTTTCTCCTGACACCTGTGCTTCCATGCAAATATGATCCAAGAAAACCAGGGCCAGTGTTCGTTACTTCTGTTACGTGTTCAACAGTCCTTTCTCACTGGCATAGATGTCCTTCTTTCAGGCAGCTAATGCCTCGTATGCCATCAGAAATAACAAAATGTAACCTGAGCAGTATCGTTACCTACTTATTCCAGGCATTTTGCAATGACTGTGTGACATGTTGATACAAAAAGCAGAGAAAGCGAGAAGTTCTCCCTGCTTCTTTCAGAAGCGGTGAGACATACTTGGCACACTTGTTTCAGGGAATTCTGTCACTGATCTTTTTAGTGGAACTCCTGAGTTTCATAAAAGATGTTTTATAGAGAGGTGGGAATGTATGGAGGGGAGGCCCTCTGGATTTGGTGGGAGTAGTGGTCTACACCATGACTTTTTGGGATTGCTCTACCAGATGACCCTGGTGGCTCTTTCCAAACTTGTAAATATCTGTATCCATTGGCTTAGTCTTTATATTTGTTGCTCTCCACTTTCTTTGTTCAGAGCTAAACACAGTCACAAGCAGGGTCTTGTCATGGGAAAGCTTTAACTATGATTGGCAGTGATCACTGTCAAACACACATGAAGGTTGGAGAACATTGCTTGTCTTCTAGACACTACCAACTTGGACTAAGACAAAGATACCTATGAATCTTCTACATGTTTCAAACAAGTGCTTCCTTTATATTCATCAATCAATTAGTTTTACAAATTGCTGTGATGATGCTGACATGTTTGATGGGCTGAGCAAAATGAGATGGTTTGAGGTATCATTTTATCAAAGACCTCAAACTTTGACAGGCATGTGAAAAAAGAGACACAATTTTTTTTCCCCACCAAACCTGTTCAAGCTGAGCTTTGGCATAAATACTCAGTTCACATCTGAGCATGGGGTGATGGCTTCAGCTGCCATCAGGTACTGCCTGCCAGTGCCTATTTGTTTTCCCACCAAGTAAATCTGAGGAACTTTCTAGAGAATAAAGGGTAAGAGCAGGTCTGAATTAAGGGCAGAAGTACCCAGGCACTTCTTTAGAAAAGCAAGGCTGGAAAACCAGATCAATCCCCAAGCAGGCTCAACCTCAGGTTTGAACCTGTAGGAGAAACAGCAGGATGCATATCAAATTGCAGGGCTGTGTTACTGTGCTATAGTGGGGGCACTGCTTGATTCCATTTTAATAGAGCTGAACAAAATGGGAACTGCATCTCTTAAGAAAGTCTCAATAGCTATATTTTGGGGAGATTGGGTGAATCAAATCCATTTTGTTTGATCAGAACTTCCTCTTGCCACTTCCCTTTTCTAATGTACTTAGAATCAATTTCTTACAGAGTAAAGAGTGTGCGGATGCAGAAGTTCAGCCCAAATGTCATCTACAGTGTTTGACCTAGATTTTTCAAGGGACTTAGTACACATTGTACTTCGTACACATGCATGTACACAATCTAAATTCAGCCAGGTGTCTAGCTTGCATGAATGGTTGTGCTGGGAAATAAAAAAAAACACTGATGCAAACGGACAAAGACTTTTTTTTTTTTTTCCCCAGACAATTCCTGATCAGTACAAGGCAGTGCAGAGAGTTCACTTGCAAATTGAACATGCACTTGAACATGCATCTTTCACAACTAAACTCCCAGGGAAAATGCTAGTTCTGCACACTAATTAGTCAGAGATCAGAATCTAGCTTGATCCCAGAAAATATGTTCACTCAGCCAAAAATAGAAAAATGGTTATAGACATACATATGCATATATTTCTGTTTTGGATGTACAGTTAACTCTAAATGTGTGTATTTCAGAACAGCATCTAGATACTATTTTTTTAATTAGACTGGTTGCCTTAAAGAACGTTTCCAGTTGCAATAAAGTGCCAAGTAGGGAAAAAGAAGGAAATATCTGGAGAACAAAATGCGCTTTTTTTCTTTTTTTGCCCTGGTGTGAGTCTGCGGGCAAAAGTCTATGCGGCCATAGGACTCATCTGCATAAAGAAAGATCCCCGGTGTGCAAACTTTACAAAAGCTGACGTGAATGTGTATCTGAATTAGGGAGATGTCAGTCTTGCTTTCAAGAGCTGTCACAGCTGCTAAGTTATGGGCTGGACAGATTGCGGCTTTGTTCCAGATGAGCGAGCTGGGTTGCAGATCCTGGTGCGTTAACCATTAGGGGCTCTGTCTGGAGAACCCAAAGATGTCGCAGAGAAATGGGGTGATGAGCTATCTAATCTGACAGAGAACAAGGACCACATCTTCATGGCAGGCACTTATTCAAATGGCTTCAGTTCAAAACTTTTAGAGGCTTTTGTTGGCAAAAGCTGTCACAGCTGCCATGTTAGCCCTGACTCTTACAACCAAGGGGAAAGCTCTGTGGGTATGAACATTGCATCCCACACTGTTGTCAACCTGCACTGCTGGTTTTGCCATACTCTGGCCCTTTTCAAAGCTTTGGAGAGTCATTATCTTACTGTCAGAGGAGTTCTGCCTCCAGTGGTTGAGCCAATGTCAATTATTCTACAATTGGAGCAGCAAAATTCTGTTTTGGTGGGATCTTTCCTTGACACTGTTCTGCTCAAGCTCAAGATGCTGAGACTACTTGAGCTCCTTGGCTGCTTGTGGTACATATCAGCCCTACTGGATGCCACCTCTTCTCATCACCGCTGACTCCTGGTCATCATGGACAAACTGACATATAGACTCTCTGGGACAACACAGGCTACTTGGCCAGCTTCTAAGTAGTGGGTGGGGACTGGGAATAAGAGACCACTCTTGGCATGTCCCCTTTCCTTAGTAACAAGGAGGCAAATGTAGACTGAGTTTTGGGCATGCAGGGAGTAGGTTTGTGACCCTTTGCTTTTGAGAGTGTGGTGCTTAACGGATCCACTTCTGGTTTCCTGCCACCCTCCATTTGCCTTCTACAACCGGCTGCTGACATGGGTACCTGCATTCTCTGCTCAAGACCTGAAATGTTTATTAGGGACATAATGAACATTCTTGTAGTCATAAACCAGTAGGAATAGGGGAAATTAAATCAATTAAATCCATTAGAAATACAAATTGGGGCTGTTCTCTTGACCTGAGGGGCCCCAGGCATGAGTCTGGTGTTCTTATTATGCCACACCTTATACAAATAAGGGATAGAATAGCAGTTCCTGCCCCAGTGAGCAAGAAGACGTTAGGGAGACAGATGAATAGAAACATGAGTTAGAACTTCTGACAGCAAAGTGCTGCAGTAGAAGGTTATTTTAGAACTTGCTGCCTCAAGGGAGTTTGGACTTTCTTGCCTTGCAGTCAGCTAAAGATGTTGATGCCAATTTAGTAAGAATTAAACGTAGTCTCTCAACTTCAGGCATTTCTCTTAAGTTGCTGTAAGAAAGATCTGTTTTTTCCCCCTTCAACTTTCTCTGGGTGCATGGCTTTTGATACAGCATAAAAAGTGGAAGGTTCAAATCAGGCTTGCAAATATAGCTGTCATTCAGCTCTCTCCTTGGCAAAAGTGGTATTAATATATACTGAAGTGTCTCAGCTAGTGATCAAAATTTTTCTTGCATTGCCATAGCGATGCAAAGGAAACTGAACTCCAATATGACAAAACACCTTGTCTCTTTACCCAGTCATTATCACTGACATTGTACAAACATACAACACTGACAACAGTTAGGTGTCTAGCAACACTGGAATGGGACAGGTCAGGGTACCTGGCTCTCCCAAAGAATTCTGGAGATTGTTCCCCTCCCACATTCTATGATGGACTTGCTTTGTTTCTTAACATGCTTTTTTTTTTTTTTGCTCCCCCCTTCCCCCCCCTGCTTTGCCTCTTAGATTTTACTTAGCAATAATGTGTTGGTGGCTGTGGTGGTTGTAGAGAAAATGCAGCAAGGGCACATGCTGAATAGGAGTTTCTGTCCCCAGCCACACATTGCCCCTGCTCCCACCCAGCCATATGTTCCCTCTTTCCTTCAAGTTATCCCAAGGAACTCTTTTGTGTCTCTTCACTTGGCCCAGTCAATAGCCACTGATTTTTCCAGAATCACCCAATTCCCACTGGGCTCCCTGTTTACCTGTGGGCTGGGCAGGAGGCAGTGTGTGCTGCTTGGTAGGTAGCCAAACAACACGCTTTGTCTGGCTGACTTGAAGGATAACAGTTTTTCAGGCTGTGCTCTTTGCAGGTCCCATTTCAAAATTCAGAATAAAAAGATTAAAATAGAAAACTCTTTAAGAATAAGATAAATGTCATGTTTTTTCAGTGGCCCTAAAAAGTGAGGAGCTACCTTTTTCAGTGTTTGGTTTTGGCAAGTCTACGACTGCCAAGCTCCAATATTTTTGCAAGTACCAACGAATTGCAAAGCTCGAACCCAGAATTTGTATGCATCCTTGCAGAGGTGCATGGCCTCCAAATGCATGCACTGCTCAATCCTTTAACTCTTCAAAACAGGGGCCAAGATGCTGGGACCAAAACAAAGAAATGAGTTGTCTTCTGCCTTCCTCTTGTGGAGGTACTCCAAAGGGGACCGCATGTTCTCAGCTACACTGGACTCCACTATTTTTCACTGATGTTTAAGATTTTTTTTTTCTTCTTTTTTGTACCTTAAAGCACCTATAAAAACACATTCTGATGCCTACGCTTGTTCACAAACACAAGGCAATGAACCAAGCTTACAGTTCTTATGGGAGAATTGACTTGAAATGCACGGAAGTGAGAATATTTTCCATTGTAGGGTTCCCAATCAACTTGATATTTCTACGTACAATCAAGGAGTTCATATCAGCTTTCCTTTCAGAGTTTGTGTGTGTGTGACTTTTCTATGATACTCAAAAATGAAATTTAATATCTGTATTATTCCATCTTATTTGGAAGAAAAACAAACACGAAATGCAGACAAACAAAAAAGATCCTGTCCAATTCTACCTTGTAACTAAATTTGCTTTCAGAGTAAATGACAGCAATGAGAAGAAATAGCATGTAAAAAAAGGAAGTGTGCAGATTAAGTCTGAATTCTAGGCCTATGTTTTCCCAGTAATGGAGACTTGTGGTGCTTTCAACCCTGTCTCCACTGAAATCCATTAAGACTACTGCATAACCTCTCATCTCCCTTTATAACTTGCGTGTTGTCACTGTTTTTCAAACCCATCACTCCTAAGAATGTCTCTCTGGGAAGGGCACACAGCACTAATAACAGGAGCTGCACGTGAAGGAAATCCATTGTCAGGGAGATGCTCTGGAATATGCTGCAGAGGATGGTATTGCAAAAATGTCACAATACATCCTCCGGATAATGTATTCCCTGTGAGCTATACAAAGACAGAGCAGAGAAAGAGAGGCATTTGTACGGCAGCAGACACCCCCGAGTCATGGCATGAATTTGCGAGTAGCTTTGTCTGTCAATGTGGAAAAGTTGCTTTCCCCAATTCTTTTTACCCTCCCAGCCCCTCTCAGTGCACAGAACAGAGGCTTGAGCAGACACGGTGGAAACCACCCTTGGCAGAACTGCTACCTTTGAGTTATGACTGGTAATTGTACCAAACTGTCCCCATGCCTCAGGGCTGCACCACAGAACTGCATCCCAGTGCCCTGGACATCTGCCCCCTAAAAAGGGGCACAAAGAACTTGTCCCAGCTCTTAGGTTGCTTGAAAGTGGATTCTCTCTCCCTCATGCACAGCTGACTAAGGATTTTCCCCAGCTCAGGCAGACCCTGAATGAAACTGGTTGGAAGTACAAAATGTGCCACCCTTGTTCTCATGTCATTCCTCTGGTCATGGCCATGCTTGGAGCTAGGATACTAGATGAACCTTTGACCACCCTTACTAGTACCACTGCTCCTATCTCCTTGCAAAGCCTACCCAGTGCTTGGCTATTACTACCTGACAAAACAGCGCTGATTTGGACTCCACAGGTAAATCATTGCTCCGGCTCACCCTGCCATGAACCTGGATTAACCACCAACACCGATGTCACTCAGTGAAACTCAGTCCTCCAACGCCTGGGTGTCATGCTACGCTCATTGGCTAATTGCTTCTTAGGGCTCCTACCCTACCCCTGGCTGGACTGTTTTATCTTCTCACAACATGCTGAGGAAACAGGATCAGAACAGTTAAGTTAATGGTCTGAGGTCCCACAGCAAGTTTAGCCTGAGTACCTGCCTCCTGTTGTCTGACCTTCACCCACCTCACCTCCCTGCTGCTTTGGTTTCACATCTGTCTTGCTCCTACCACTAAACACTCTTGTCGAGTGAGCACATCCAGATGAGAAAAGGGTTAAAATTTACCGTGTTTATCATAGAGTGAAGCATATAGGTAACGTTGATCTATAGTGGAACAGGGCTGTGTTCCTCTGAGGGGACTGAGAAAAATAAATGGAGTCCTTGTCCATAAGCCTTACCTGTGGCAGCAGGTCCCACTTACAGCAATAAGGACTGCTGATACACGAGGGCCGGCAGCTCTCGGGGTGATAGCTACAGACTAATTAATCTACTGTACAGAAATCTTGAGGCCAAAGGCTTTCTTCTGAGTTCCTGCAAAGACACTGGATGTCTCAGTGCAAAGGAGGTTGAGCTGGAGTCTGGTATCCTAGTGTGTCTTATCCTTGCAACTAAAACACAAGTAAGCAGACAAAGATGCATTTTGTTGCCAAAAAGAAGTCAGAATTATTGGCTAAATATTTACTTGCCTTAAGATGTAAGCAGCTTGTCCCAATGCAAGCCACGGTGCCTCATTATTTTACACTCAGCAAAACCGCATGAAAGCTATTAATTGATTAGACTTCTATTGCGCTTTCCTTAGATACTAGTTGTGGGCAAACAAAGCCCTTTAGTATTCCTACAGTCCATCTGCCTTGTTAATGAAAGAACAGCTTATCCGAGGTATGTGAAGCTGAACCACATCATCCCCTCATCTGGTTCTCGGCCTTTCCCCAAATCACGAAGGGTGATACCTTCTACCCGCTCCATCCCTGCCGGCTGGGAGCCATCCATCACAGAGCAGCCATCTGGCCCCTGTCTCCAGCCGCCTCCAACTCCTCTGCTTCGAGCAACACCTGCGGCTCTGTGAGGCTTTTTCTCAGCACACAAGCACAGACCTCAAAGTGCTTTTTTCTTTCCAGTAACCGCTTGTCCTGGTTTCAGCTGGGATAGTTAATTTTCTTCCTAGCAGATGGATTTTTAAATTTTCTTCCTAGTGCTGTGGTTTGGATTTATCATGAGGATAATGTTGGTAACTCACTGATGGTTCAGCTGTTGCTGAGCAGGGCTTACACTGAGTCAAGGACTTTTCAGCTTTCCATGCTCTGCCAGTGGCACGAGAAGCTGGGAGGGGCACGGCAGGCACAGCTGACCCCAGCTGGCCAAAGGGGAGTATTGCATACCATATGACATCATGCCCAGTATATAAACTGGGATGACTTGGCCAGGGGGCAGTGACCACTGCTCAGGGATGGGATGGGTGTTGGTCAGTGGGTGGTGAGCAATTGCATCATGCTTCACTTGCTTTGAATATTCTATTATTATTATTATTATTTCACTTTATTTCAATTCTTAAACAGTTCTTATCTCAACCCACAAGTTTTCTCACTTTTACCCTTCTGATTCTCTTCCCAATCCCACCGGGGGCTGGGGAGCGAGCGAGCAGCTGCGTGGGGCTTAGTTGCCAGCTGGGGTTGCACCCTGACACCACTATACACTGGTTGTGATACCGAGGTTGGCAGTGCCGTTAGTTGAGCATCAGAGCGATACTTTGGTGAGTAGGTGCATTTTTAAAATGGAAATATGTTCTATAGTGTGGAATTCCCAAGGCTCCTCTGACCAAAGGAAACAATATGAATACAACCTCATTAAAGACTAATGCGTGTTTCCAGGCATCGACAAACATCCAGGCAGCTCCTAGTGGGCCACAGGGGAGAAGCGTATGGAGCACTATAAAAGCTTTATGAATGACAAACTTGCCAAATTGCTGTTTAAACAAGGAAGCAAATGGGAAGACCATCTGCATCAGATTGAAACTGCTCATAATCCTGTCACTTGTGCCAGTGTGGCACGCTTAAGCTCTTGTGTTGGCACTTGTCCAAAAGACTCAAAAATCTGTAGCTTTTACAGCACCTTCTCCCCACTCCCTGTTGTAGAATCTGAGGCTCCTTTTGCCATTTCTCTGGGGTGTCTGATGGAGCAGGTAGCTTTCCCTCTTCTTGCAGCCCAGGGTAAGCCCTCCCTGGTGCCTTGGGCTCTGTGTGCTGGGGAGCCACTTTGGAAACCCATGGCTCGCTCTCTCCCAATCTACTCGTGGTCCTTCTCTGCCTCATCCCCAGTATCAAACATCTCACAGCCTCACACGTTTATCCTCAGCAAACCTCCACCAGGCCAGCAGATGAGAAAGCAAGACATTAAAACGACTTGTGTAAAGTTACAAGATGAATCTATATCAGTGAAAGGCTGATCCCAGCTCAGCCTTTTATGGGACTGGAGTGATGCTCCGTCCCTTATCCCTCAGTCCTGGGACTGCACACCAGCCATGGGCTCCTTTCCACTTGTGGCAATTAGCAGAAACTTGAAAGAGAGTCGAGGGAAAGCCAAACCACCGGCCCACCGCTCTTCTTGTAGATCTTTATCTTGCCTCTTTACAAGGAGCTTTGAAATAAAAATAAAACAAGTTACTGATAATTAGCTCTAAAGACACACAAGCAATTGTGCTTTATCGTGTACAAGCTCTTTGATAATAGGCCAGGCCTTGTGCCATGAATTGCTAATTAATTCTTTCTTAGCAAAATGTTTGCTTAATTAAAGGGTGTACTGATTTATAAACACATCCCTAAATATTATTCACTTTGCATCTTCTGAAAAGAACACAGACTGTTCCTACACGTTAACATTTCTTTTCAAATTATTCCATTATACTCTGCTACGCTCTTTTCAACACTGATTGTGACAGATTCAGAAATTATTAAATCATAAATACAAAGAGAAAAAGCTAGTGATACACACATAATGGGAAATGTAGTCACAGCCCCCCAAACATTTCAAATACTGACAAAACTAGAAAGAGGCAGGGAGGCAGAAATGAAGCTCCCGGCCCGGCTCTGTTCTTACTCCTGCTGGAGTAAATCATGACCCAGTCCCCAGAGCTCAGCCTGATGCAAAATCAGAAGGACGATCTCTCTCACTTCTCCAAGATCGCGGCTACTTAAATCAGGTCCTACCTGATGGTCTTCTGCCCATCATGGTGCTTGCATGGGATGGGCTCATCAACAAATTCAGTCACTGGCCTGTTTACAGTCCAAGACTCACTTTTTAACCAGGCTCTTCTCAGTAGCTGCTGTTAAGGCTTTTCTCTCTTGCAGTTGCGCCCTCCTAGTAGATGCTATCTCTGCTGTGATGCAGAGGAATGGCAAAGCAGGGAGAATGCAAGGTTGGTGTCCCATGGGAGCCAACACAGACCTGTCCCCAGAGTCCTGGTGGCTTTAACCTGGGGCTGATGACAGCAGGAGCCTGGTCAAGAGGCTGTAGCCCAACTTACAGTGTGGGGGGTCCTTGAAAGACCACACCTGGAGGAGGGAGAGTAGATAGATGGGATCCTGTAAGGGATCCAGGGCCAGGCAGCTGGGTGAGGAGGGGTGTGGGAATTTGGTGGAACATGTTGTGGAAGAAGGTTTGAAGTGAGAGGGGAGCTGCAATAGGAAGGTTTGACCCAGAGGGTCTTTGGACACAGTAGGGTCTCGGGGAGCTTGACTGTGCAGGGCAGCTCGGACCAGCCCAGCAAAGGAGGGGGGAAAGCTGATCCAGGCCAGGACCACCAGTGGGTTCAGATCCAAGGTGGTGCAGTTTTTCAGTGCTTCAGGGGGTGCTCAGCTGAACACACAGGTGATAGGAGTGGTTTGCTGTTCCTGAAGCACACTCATGAGTAATTCCCCGGGAGGACTCCGTCCTGCTATGACGCATTGCAGCGACGAGCCACAGCGCTGCCACATGTTATGGCACAGCATTGCTGCCCTGTTCTGGAGGGCTTCCCTGAGCAGGGGCCACCAGCAGAGGCAGGACACCTCCAGTGTGAGCCAGCCCAGCCGCTCCCACAGAGGACAGCACCTTGGCCACTATGCCACCATCCTTAAGAGGGGCTGATGCCCCTCGGGGAGCTGTGCTTTGGGATGTACAGAAGTGCTGGAGGTCTCTGCAGGGACTCCTGGTGCCATCCTTCCCTCCCACTCCACTGGGTCACCCAGCCCTGCTCCAGACACAGCCACTCAGTTGCAGGGGTGAGCCACCACCATGCACACCTCTGGCCTCTTCATTTGCAGTTGCCAGCCGTAACATGAAGAGTTTCTATTCACACGGGGAAAGTTAGTGATTTACTTTCCACCCTGTTTACCTTACATTTTGTGCTGTATTCCTGCCTGCTGCATAAATCCACTCCAGAGTACCTGAGGAGCATTTGATGAAACACTGCCCTCAGAAATGCATAGGTTATAGTTGTCAGCAGCTGTAAGTCTGTCAGCGTTTGGGTGTAGATTCATTTCCACCCAGCATCCATTAATCAGCCCAAATACCTCCTCCTTCCATGTCTCTTCCCTCCTCCTCATTACTGATGTGTCACGTGGCAAGTTGCTTGCTACAGATCTTCACTGTTGGAGTGGTATGAAATAGTCAAAACCACGCATACGTTTATAGGAAAGTCATCTGGGCAGAGGTTTTGTTGCAAGCTGGGGACCCTAATGAAGTGGATGGGGAGAGTCAGTTGTGAACGCTCCCAAGCCATGAGATGAGCTTGAACAGAAAGCAGATGAAACTGGTGGGTTGTAATAGCTCTGGTGTGGCACCAGGTGAAACGCAGCTTTTCTCCGGGAGGCTTCCTATTGAGACTTTGAGTTTCATCAGACATGAAATGAAATGAGACACGTGACCAGTAAACACAAGCGATTGCAGAGGAAAGGAAAAATCCATGTGTGCCCTGAGCAGCCAGGCTGCCGGGTTGTCTGCGCAGCAGCAGCAGGATAGCGTACACATCCAGCACAGAGGCCAGCACGCTATGGAAATCAAGTCTAAACCCTTCTTTTACTCAGAACTGGGGTTCTCCTCATGACCACTGCACTTAGCACCCTGTTTGTTTGCTCTGGAGTGTCTCTCTTCAATGGTTTTCCATCCCTGCCTGGGAATTTCATACCATGGGGAATCTCTCGCCTTTCCAGGTTAAGTTGCACCAACAGTTAATCACCCTCGCTGTTAGAAACGTGTGCCCTATTTCCAGCCTGAGTGTTGGTTGCCTACAGAGACATTATGTATGCTGAGCACTGGATAACACATACTTCTCTGAATATATTTGCAACCTGATCGTATTGCTCTGGTTACTTCTCATACTTAGCCTCTGATCCCTGGCTGGGGTAGATCAGAATTGTTCTGCTCGAGTCAGGGCGGCCGTGCCAGCTGACATGTCTGGATTTGGCCAGTTATTAACTGCAAGATACAGTTGCTTATGACTAAAATACCCGGTGTTTTTTTAAATAAGAAGAGTAAAAGGTTAAGCTGCTGCAGATATTCATATTTAATCTATTCCAATTACAATATGCATATTACTTTTCAAAAAGGATTTGAGACTTCTCCCACACAGACTTAAACGTGTCCACATGAAATACCAATGTTTTAGGCTAGGATTTTCAAAAGCACCTTAAGCCCACTTCTTATTGTCTCTCATTGACTTCCCTGATTGCTTTTAAAAAATCCCATCCTTAATCATTGTTATTATGCCATAAGAAATGGCCTCCCCTGTTATCACTGACATATCCGAGATACTGCCAGTACGCACAACTGCCACGTCTAACCCATAAAATATAATAAATCAAAACACTGAGGTTACTCAATGGACAAGTGCTCACCATGCTACTGGTAGTGATGGTCAAGCAATGTTAAAGTCTTCACAAGGTCCTTACGCTTAAGCCAGTTCCTTGAACACTGCGTCCGCACTTGGAAAGCGCAGCCCAGGAGATCTCATCCGGACACCTGCCCCCTGTTCAGGCAGCCCCATTTTCTCCAAGGTCTGTGCGCTGGCAGTGGAGAGGGCTGCTTGTCTGAAGGATGATTTAGGAGCCAAAACACAGCGCAGGGACTTGCTCGCCATACAGACCAGTGGACAAAGGACCCCAGATGAAGTTTAGGTTCCCTCTGGTGTTTTGCAAGAATCAGCCTCAGTCTGATCAAACACCCAAGTTGTTCGTTTCTGTTCCCCAGCTGACAGCACTGCCTGACTCTGTTCCCGTGCCAGCAGCCAGCCAGAGGGAAGCAGTGCTCCCAGAACTGCCTGTACCTGGCACAGTCCAGCAAGGCACCAGGATGGTCCTCAGAAACATTTGGGTCAGGAGTTGGCAGGTGAGGCTGCTTCTTGTTGGCATAAAAAAATTTGCTGTAGTCCGTTTTCCACAGTCTGAGGTCTTTCCTTAGTGCACTCAACCTGAAACTTTTCCACCTCCAGCTTGTCCCCCTCAGACTCTCCAGCACCCTCCAAGGACAACCCCCTACCCCAATGCTAGATCTTCTGGGCAAGTTCCCAAGCATGTCACCATCTCCACATGCTCCTGAGAAGCTGCACAGACATGTCTGGGCTTAGAGGGTCTTCTGCATTGACTGGGGATTACATTGCAAGGAATGCACCCTGACAGAAACTCACCAGGAAATCCCCAGAACCCTTTTTCCCAGAATGCCTTTTTCCCCACCAAAATCATTACAGAACCACCCTTTTCATTTGCACTCGTGTCTAACAGCAGAGCATGTTGCCTGAAGGTACAGGCAGAGTAAGCAAATCCGGGCTGATCTTGCAGACTGCTGACTATTGCTCATGCAAACGCTCCATTTGGCTTCTGTACTACCAATCGCATGAGGAAAATCTGCAGAGCCTGTTGGGGCCAGAAAAATATGTATCAGCTTCTCAGAATCCTTGTTCCTTTGCAGCAGGATTTCAGGGTGTGACCAGGCTGTCAGTACAAGCTGTTTTGCTTATTTTTGCTTTCAAATAACACCAAACCTTTAGCTATTGATTATAAGCAAAGTTTCATTCAGAAGGGGAAGGAAGAAGTGAGAAATGCAGAAATCCCAGTTCAACTGCTCAGAGGCCTCTATGGATTAATAGAATTAATTTATCTTGCGGGGCATTAATTGAAGAATGTGCTGAGGTTAAGGACAAGGTCAGCTCTTCACAGTGTAATGGCTCCTACATAATTCACTTACCAAACCATCAAGACAATCTGTGCAGAGTAATAATGAAGGATGGACGTTCTGCTCCCAGGATCTCAGGGAACATAACCTTGTATTACAGATAACTTTAAGTGAAAGTTGTAGGAAGGTACACGGCAGATGTTTTATTAGATGAGACATTTAGCACTATCTCATACTTCTTTAAGATCTGCAGCTCCAGATCAGGTCTGGATAACATACAGAGGGATGTTTCTGCCCCAGCACAGAGCATCTGGTCCCTCTGCTGCGCTGCCTAAACAGTACTTAGCTTGAGCTCGCAGCCCTCCTGCCAGGGAGTTGGCAGTCTCACCCTTCAACCCTGTGAGGAGCCAATCAATAAAAAACAGCTTGGGAATTGTTACCATGCTTTGTTATTCCACTAGATTGACTCAGAAAGGGTTGCTAGCTGGCGGCAGCAAACGCCCCGCAAAACATGCTGGGAAGCAGCACTTGGCTGGAGGTTGTTTGCTGGTGGGGGAAGGATGGAGAGAACAGGCTGTGATTGCAGGGGCTGTGGCATTGCCAGCACAACGCAGCCTTTTAGGCTCCCCCAAGCAGAGTGAGCGGGGGGACACAGCCCCACCACCCCCCAACTCCTGGGGTTTACCCTCTAACCCATCTCAGGTTTGCCCTGCCAGGGCCAGGCTGGGGCAGGTGCCTGACCACACAGCAGAGGGGCAGAAGCCAGCTGAAGGGGAGCGAGGAATGAGAAGGGACGAGCAGACGAGCCAGGTGAGGCAGAGCCTTTTGCCTCTCTGTCTTTGTGCTTGCAAAGGATAAATGCAGTGCAGGTATGGCTGTCAGTACCTACCGCTGGTGTCACTGGTGGTGGGAGTAAGGACAGATCCTGGACCCCATCCTCTGCTCACACAAAGCTGGCCCAGCTCAAGCTTTGAGCAGTTGGCCTGCTTGCGGCTATTTGTTTACCAGGCAGGAGGAATTGCCTCCCTGCTGGTGCTAGTGGCTCTTTCTGCACACATATTCAGTGACTGCTGTGAGCAGGATGGGAGATTAGTGACCATTAAAGCCATACTAGACCCTTTTCATACCAGCGCAACACAGCAGGCAGAACCTGTGTCTGACTTCATACATCATTTATAACTTGTTGCTCTTCAGAAACATTTAAACCACATGCACAAGTTTTTAAACACTGGAAGTATTTTCCCATGAGATTAATCAAATATTGGAGCAGGGGCCAAATATTGCATATTCATCCTTGGAGAGACTTAAAAAATAAGACCTTCAAACACCTGATCTACCTGTTCCCCTTCCAGCTCAGTTTTGGAGCAGAGATCTCCAAAGATTCATTTATCCTAAGTTTTCCTGTAAGCTGCAGAAGCCAGATCCATGGCATGGCAGAGAAGTGTAGGAGGTCAGAGAGAGTGAAGCAGATGACTGTGCCCAATGACTTGTTCATCTCCAGAGCTGCCCCACAGAGAGCGCTTATAAACCTGGTATTGCTGTTGGTTATTGTCTTCTTCAGAGCTCCTGTGGCAGATATCCAGGTAATGAATCCAACCAGCTGCTCCATTAATGAGCCCTGAGAAGATCAAAGATGATGGCACAAGATGAAGTGTCTGTTTTACAGTTCTTAAAAGCTTAAGAAAAATGAAAACACACACAAGGAGCCCATATGAGGCCAATTTTACTGAAGATGGAAAACTAGACTCAAAGGTGAGATTTTGTGCCAGGCTTAAATGCTTCTTTGCAACCACATTTCATCTTCCTTCCTTAGACGCATTATGATAAAATCTAATTATAGCATTGCACAGCTTCCCCCAGACAGTGCTCTTTTGAAGCAGCATAGCCAATATTTGGTTTAATTCACTTGGTTTTGTTTGATTTTCTTGTTTGTTTGCTATTTCAGGTCTTATTGCATGCTATTTAGGCTAGTGCTGACTGGTCTCCAAGTTTCTAAAAGTGACATAATTCAGTCTTTGGATTGTCAGAGGATCCGTCCCACATACCAAAGAGGTGCAGGAGATGGTCTGGGAATGGTCATGGGTAGGGTTGGACAGCTCTTGGGAAGTACGGCTGCTCTTCTGTGAGGTGGGATGAGCGAAGAGCTACACTTCAGGGCACCCCAAAACCATCACCTCAGCTACTTCTACAGTAGTAGACATTGAAGTTACTGAAGAACTTCATTATTATTATTTATTTAATATTTGTTTCTAATTAGCATAGCCTGGCTATTGGGCATGTAGAACAGCCATAGGGAAAAAGAAGCTATACCTGACTTGCTTGGGAACTGCAGAGTGCTGAGGTTGTACTGGCACCTTTTGCTCTGCCTTTCATGCCTTTCTACTTGTCCTGGAAAAACCTTTAAAAATAGTCTTCCAGGTGTTCTTTTCAGCCAAAAGGTGATTGAGTTTGCAAGTCTCGGTCTGCTGTGTTCCTTCATCTCTGGCAACTGTTTGAGATCTTTCAGAGAGCTTGTGTCTGTGTTGGCCTCAGTGCACTTACAGGTGATAGAAAAGTCACAGTAGCACTGCTGGCTTTCACCTGTGACCTCTGCATTTAATGTCTTGCCCCTGAGCACATCAAAGATTTGTTCTCAGCTGCTACTTCAGATTTTGCAGCACAAGGGTACTTGTGGACAATTTGTGCAACATTCTTTTTCTGTGCTACAACTCTATGAACTCGGTGAGAATAACTTATGGCATTTCCCCTAGTGCTGTCACAGATAAGGTTCCTGCGTTGCCTCCTGCACCCACAGAACTTTTAGCCCTTGAGATCCAGACAGAACCTGGCACTGCCCAGCCCTGGGTCTCTGTGTGCTCTCAGGTCCTACTTTTGTTAGGATCTTCCCTGCTGGGAGGTGGGACTTCCACTTCTCTGGCAGTAATGTGCTCATCTAGTCAAAGCTTACCCTTTCTTAAAGCATCATCTATGTACCTACAGCCCCATTCCCCTGGGATGCCTGCCAGCAAACCCAAGCAACATATACCAACAGGGTCGCCCTTTCAGTTAGCAGCTTATGAAACACCTGGTTCACGTGAAATAATAAGTGTATCATGGTTTTCTTTGTTTGTTTTGGGTTTTTGAGATTTTTTTTAAAGTACTATGGAGTGTTTCTTGTCTTGACACCAGGTTCTTTAGGGTAGCCCAGGATCTGGAGGTATTTAAAAACCAGGCAGATGAGGTGCTTAGGGACAGGGTTTAGTGGTGGGATGGCAGGGTTAGGGTAACAGTTGGGCTTGGAGATCTTAAACCATTCTGTGACTCTATGATTCTATGATCTGTTTCTGCCCTTCACGGTTTGTCTCCTGAATTCAGAGTCCTCTTGGCTCAGCTCGCCTTTTCCACCCTGGGGTGGCTCCATGTCTGAAAGGTTATCCCTATTCCATAACTGCTCTTCTCTTTTCCCCTTCCTAAAGCTTTGCTGCAGCTTAATGAGTCCATTCATGCAATCCCAGATCAAACCTTCGCTGTGTTCAGTGGTGCTCGTGCCCATGCATGTTAGTGGGAGCTGGGTCTTGGATAGCCAGCAGTGAAGGGCACGACAAGCTGATGCTTGGAAGCTGCTCAGCCTGGAAAAGCCTCTCTCTCTCTCCTGCCCACCAGGAGAGGACAGGCCCCAGAAGACCCCTCCAGAAGTTTTTAAGAAATGTGTTTTCCTTGGTGGTGTTTTTCGTTCTCATAGAAACTACCGTTCCTCAACTATTTTCTTCCAGACTATTTTTTTCCAAGTAATTTCTGTCTCCAGTTGTTGCAAACAAAGTTCCTCTTTAAATATTTTTCTGCTTTCAGTGGAAAGTCAAAACTTTGTGCAAGGTGGAAAAAAAAATCCTCTCTGATCCACTCTGCTCAGAGAGAATACTGCAGGCCAGTATTGTTTCTGTCCTTTACTGCTTTTCCATCCTTGCTGCATTGCTCTTCTGTTGCTTTCCTTTCTCTTTGCCAGCTGACATCCTTCCCCAAAGCACCATGTGCCTTGTGTCCTTTCCAAGGGCTTCGCAGTCCTTTCCTCACTCTGCATGCTGAAACAGTCAGCAGGTGAATAGTTAACACCACTGCTGGAGGTGGTGTCTCAGATGAAGGAGAGGAAGCCTCTGAGCTCAGTCAGGTTTTCTGCAGGTTCAAGCTGTTGGCTTTGCTCTGTTTCTGTTTGAAAGACTGTCCCTGGGGCCACGAGATTTCCCAGTCACACGCTGGGCTTGCACTTAGGTAGACATGGTTTGAAACACAGGCTAGGTACACCAGCTGGTGCCTTGATGCCTGTCCCATGTACTGTATTGCCCTGGAAGTGTGGAAATCAAGGGTGTGATAGCGGCTCTTCTACCTTTCGGTCAGTCTCGGGAAAGTGAGGGGACTATTCCTGTGATCTGCTGTCCTTCTGGAGAGAGGCAGGAATTCACAGCTGCATAAAAACCAGTCTCCTGTATTGATTTTGGATAGCCTGGCAAGACCACTTAAAAAAAGCTGGCACTGTGATGCAGATTGGACCAGCAAAGAGGTCCAGCAAAACAGATATATAGAGTAGTAATTGACGATCAACAAACAAATTGGTCATATGTATATGTCCTGGTTTCAGCTGGGATAGAGTTAATTTTCTTCCTAGTAGCTGGCACAGTGCTGTGTTTTGGATTTAGTATGAGAAGAGTTTTGGTAACTCATTGATGGTTCAGTTGTTGCTGAGCAGGGCTTACACCAGGCAAGGACTACTTGGCTTCCCCTGCTCTGCCAGGGGCACAAGGAGCTGGGAGGGGGCACAGCCAGGACAGCTGACCCCAACTGGCCCAAGGGCTATTCCAGACCATAGGCTGTCATGCCCAGTGTCTAAAGCTGGGGGAAGAAGGAGGACAGGGGGGACGTTTGGCGTGATGGCGTTTGTCTTCCCAAGTCACCATTATGCGTGATGGAGCCCAGCTGTCCTGGGGATGGCTGAGCACCCGCCTACCCATGGGAAGGAGGGAACGAATTCCTTGTGTGGCTTTGCTTGCACGCGCAGCTTTTGCTTTCCCTATTAAACTGTCTTTATCTCAGTCTACAAGTTTTCTCACTTTTACCCTTCTGATTCTCTCCCCTGTCCCACTGTGGGGGAAGTGGGCAATCAGCTGGGCAGGCTTAGTTGCTGGCTGGGGTTAAACCATGACAGTATAACTGATCCTTACCTCACCTGGCTTGGTAATGACCAAGAGCGTTACCTTCAGACCTTCTGTGGTTTGCACAAAGCGAGTTGGAGCGACTCGGGACTCTGGTATACAGCCTGAAGGCGTTGTTGAGGGCAGCTAAATGCCTACCAGAATGGCTGAATCCACCAGGCAGCAAGGCATCACATTAGTGCTGAGTGTCCATGTCCTCATTCTTCTGAAAGCCAGGTGTCCCTCACGACTTCCTATGGCTCGCGGGGTGCTAGGAGCAACAGTCCTACAAGTCTGGTTGATCTTCCTGGCCCTACGAGCTGCATACCAAGGGCTTTATATGGGTGACAGCCACAAGATGCATGTCACCATTCTTAGAGGGCCAAAGGGAAGGGGATGCCTGTGACTAGTTCACACTCACAGGTGACAACATCTCACAGGGGCCTTTGTGCCCCACAGGGGAGCAGGATTGACCAGGTATTGAGCAGGGAGCAGAGTGTGTCTCTCTGGAAACCCATTTTGGTTATATGAGCCACCTCTGCTACTTTGCTCTGGATTTTCCAGCAACCGTAGCACTGATGCAGACCTGTTGGTGGTCAGGCAACAGCATAGAAATAGAACCCACATGGCTGATGTGCCGTATGCAAGCGAGAAGCTGGGCCATGTCTTACACGGGTGTTAATTCTGTGATCAGAAGTTCCGTGGTCTTGCACAACTGCTGTCAGGATGCATGAATTTCACAGAAAAGCAAGGTGCTAGCCAACAACATTATAGTGATTAAAAAAAGAGGTCTGTGCCTCTTCATGCAAATAAGTGCGCATTAGTCACCTTAATCCTGCTGGGCCTCAGACAGCAAATTCAAGAACTCCCCATTTGTACTGTTTTTAGAAATACCACGATTCTGAACCACTCTCCTCATGCTTTTTAGACCTGAACCATGATTTTCAAGTGCTTGGAGTTGTCAGTGCTGCTATTAGCTAGGCAAGAGAGGGGTGCATGGGAGAGAAGAAATGAAAAATGAGCAAATTTCTTCATGGACATTTCCGATGCAAATGACCACCTGCAAACAGATCAAAGTTTCAGCATTGTCTCATGAAACTAGAATGTGTTTCATAATGTGTCAGGTTCATTTCAGACAGCCTTTTGCCAATGGCAGGTATTATAATTAGGGGTTAGCAAGTGTCTCTGCTCACCGCTCTGTTCTGCCTGGCATCACGCCCACAAGGCAGCTCTATCAACACTTCACTTCAAAGGTACAAGACTTACCTGTTATTTCAATATCAATGAGACATTAACTGATGGCAGTGAAAGGTCAGTTCCAGCCTATAAGTAAAACCCTGTTATTAGTATTTTTTATTACCTTTAGTTGTTTTAATTTTTTGACTAAAGTTGTTTAGAAGGTAATTAAGTCCCATCGGTGCCCGGAGTGCTTAGATACAGAGGAGAGTTCAAACGCCAGCAAATCTATCTTCCTCTATGCCTTAAATTCAGAGAAAGAATTGTAATGAAAATACATCAACTGTATTTGCCAGTACTGCATAGTAAACCAGCGCCTTCTTACACCCCTCCCTGCAAACGACCAAATGTCTTTTGCAGAAATCCTCATGCCTATTTCACAGCTGGGGACTGAAATCTCAGATTCTGTCCCCAGATAGCAGGATGGATGCACAGGTGCTGAGCACCAGATCGTTGTCCCTATGAAGTCACTAAGGTCTTCCAGGAATCCAGCTTGCATTTTGGGCTGGTGACTCTTGGAAGCCTACCCTTTAGGGAGGAGAAGGAACAGGTATCATGTAAGTCAATGAACATTCTGGTAGATACAGAGGCAAGACAGAAGAACCTCTGATGACTAATATTTAAATTCCAGAGGACATTTTTCAGAGTTTTCCAGTACACTCATTATAGCTTTAACAAATATGTGCAATGCGTATAAGACAATCCATCTCAGCAGCGTGATGGCTATTACCCACATTCTGCTTTCTCTTTTATTAACTTGTTGCCCTATATTTGTAATAAATAGAAAATTGTTCAGTTCAATATTTGCCTTCCCCAATATTACTCACTGACTAATCTTTTATTTTGCATTCCCTCTTTCCTTCCAGATTGTTAGAACTGATAATTCAGCTGATAAAATACTGTCCGTTTCATTAATCCAACAGACACAAGCAAGCGAAGTGGTGAATTCAAAAAGGGATGATAGGTTTCACTAATCCAGTAGATATGTGATAACAAATTCATGAACCTGATCACAAATTTAGGTGAGAAAAATATTAATGATACCAGAGAGCGGATGGTGCTTTGGTAGTTTCAGCCTGATGGTCTGAGACCATGAACTTTGAGTCCCCGAGGATACCTTTGCAACCTCTTTATAAGCTAGAAAAGGCTGGGAAGTGCAGAACTGGAAGCAGGTAAAAGAATGGAGCATATGCAATTATTTGCTTTAAAAGCAAAACCAACAGCAAAACCCCAGCCCAAACCAAACAAACCACTCTCCAGTCTTAAAATCAATATGCAGGGGGTTCACTCTGACAGCCTGTATGATGGAAAATAATATTGATAGATAGACTCCTGCTTAAAAAAATCTCAAAGGGTAGGCAGTTACTTCATGAAAGTAACAACTCTAATTCAAGTTGTGTATGCTGTCCTTGCCTCTCCTCCCAAAAAAAGAGGAGGAACGGAAGAGTCCCAGAAAAGCACACATACCTGTTCTGCGGTAGGGTACCGTAAGAGGAGCTTTTTGCTGTGTTTGGTTACATGTATGAGGTCTTTCACAGAAGGTAACAGGGTGATCTAGGCTGGAGCAGGCTGGATGGGAGCTCCTTTGAAGTCCTCACAGGATAAGCTGATAAAGAAAAGCTATATAGCTGTAGGGTTTATCTGATTGCATATAATCAGGTGGGTGCAATGGCTGCCAGATGATGAGGAAGAGAAAAGACCCTTGCTCAAAAGTCATGAATACAGGCCAAACAAGTAGGAACTTCTGAGGAAGCTGCTGGGGCTAGAGAGCTTCCACTTGGAGACAAGCACTTGAAAATGGGCTGTTTCCCCAAGGAACTATAAACAGCCAAATGAGTTCAAAAGCCACTGGAAGGGACAGGACTTGATAGAGGCAGACATGCAGGGCAATCATATGTGGCACCTTTTTGCTTTCATTCTTCTTTTCTTTCTTTCTTTTCTTTCTTTCTTTCTTTCTTTCTTTCTTTCTTTCTTTCTTTCTTT